>CAXITT010001070.1:84396-95860 GCA_964033795.1 Lymnaea stagnalis | reverse complement strand
ATGGATATAAAACATCTAATATGTTTATCACATTATTTATAAAATGCTATTTTAAATATATATTATGTGAGAATTATAAAATTCAATCCCAACTTGTATGGAGAATCAACAAAAATAATCTCCCCTTCCCCTCTCATTTCTGTTCTCCCATCTATCTCCCTGCCCTTTAGGTCCCATCTATCTCCCTGCCCTTTAGGTCCCATCTATCTCTCTGCCCTTCAGGTCCCATCTATCTCCCTGCCTTTAAGGTCCCATCTATCTCCCTGCCCTTCAGGTCCCATATATCTCCCTGCCCTTCAGGTCCCATCTATCTCCCTGCCCTTCAGGTCCCATCTATCTCCCTGCCCTTCAGGCCCCATCTATATCCCTGCCCTTCAGGTCCCATCTATCTCCCTGCTCTTTAGGTCCCATCTACCTCCCTGCCTTTTAGGTCCCATCAATCTCCCTGCCCTTAAGGTCCCATCTATCTCCCTGCCCTTCAGGTCCCATCTATCCCCCTGCCCTTTAGGTCCCATCTATCTCCCTGTCCTTTAGGTCCCATCTATCTCAATGCCGTTCAGGTCCCATCTATCTCCCCGCCCTTCAGGTCCCATCTATCTCCCTGCCCTTCTGGTCCCATCTATCTCCCTTCCCTTTAGGTCCCATCTATCTCCCTGCCCTTCAGGTCCCATCTATCTCCCTGCCCTTTAGGTCCCATCTATCTCCCTGCCCTTCAGGTCCCATCTATCTCCCTGCCCTTTAGGTCCCATCTATCTCCCTGCCCTTTAGGTCCCATCTATCTCCCTGCCCTTTAGGTCCCATCTATCTCCCTGCCCTTTAGGTCCCATCTATCTCCCTGCCCTTCAGGTCCCATCTATCTCCCTGCCCTTTAGGTATCATCTATCTCTCTGCTCTTTAGGTCCCATCTTGTCTGAGGACAACAGCCCAAATTTTCCTCCCCAGTTTATTGATTGCTGAATAGCAGTAGAGTAGCTGAGGTTAGTTTCAACCGATGCGTTAAACTCTCCCGAACCCCCCCCCCCCTGACGTCGATGATGGAATTCTTCTTGTTAAACAATGTTCAAAGTACAAGAATGACAAGTAAAAAACAAAGTAATTAAAGGTCAAGAGGTAAATCTATTTAAGAACTGTAATAACGGTAAGTTGTTTTTTCTTTAACTTTGCATTTATTTTACTGAAAATTTAATTTTCCTGTTCTTTGAAGCTGCAAACCAGTCAATGACATTATCAAAATCAATATCCTCGACAATACAACGTTCAAATGATAGCAATGCTAGATCAGAAAGCCTTGAGTGTCCAATGGTGTATTGTAAACAGTTATTGATACGGCTTTATTTAAAAAAATCTACTCATATGAAGCCACAGACATACATATCGTAAGAAACATTTTAAGGCTTAGCGAGAGTATTGGAAGAGATTCTACATAGTTTCATTCAGCTGTGAATTTCAAAAATTATATACTGACCAGTCCAAATCATTTCATCCCATTCAGCTATGAAATTTAAAAAAAACTGACCACATGACTTTCCCAAATAGTTAGCTGTATAAGCATTGGCATCATGTAAATGACCTTATGCTGAATGTCACTCTGAATCAAATGAGGCGTTGCTAGTGACGAATTAGGAAAAAAAGTTTAAATGTATTTCTAGTTCTCTATATCATCATCATTCCCCTTAGTCCTTGGTCCACTATGGCGACACAAATGAAAAAAAAAATCCTTCTCCATCGTTCTCAATATATAGTTTGTTCCAATGTCAGTCTTCTGTTTCATTTGTTAAGGCACCTCTGTCTGTGAAAATATTTCACCTTTTAGTTGCCTTCTATTTACCTTGGACTTTGCATGGAGGTGGGCGATATTAAACAGTCTATCACAAGACATTGTAAGGAAGCACATTCCGTCTATACCATCCCGGGAGGAAAATTACAGAGGAATCGAGAAGGAAATAGAGCAATCCGTTGATTTCTAGTATAGATATTAGTTTAAACTCCGCTTCAGACTGTGAATGCATTAGAGACCGCGTCATTTAAGATTACTGTGTGGTGTATATTTTCGTTAAAAGACCTCCATTATTAGACCCCAAAGCTAATGTACATGAGTCATATTTTTTGTCAAATTCAATTAAAACTGAAATCTCAGAAAATCCGATTTAACCAAGTATAATGCATACATTTGAACACATTTAAATGTACCGAGGTCTATTAATTAAACAATACAAAAAAAAGTATTTATATTTAATAGACGAAAAGAAAATTTCAACTTGTTTATCTCAAAATCTGTAGTTTTTGACATAATTACTTTTACCACTATGGACTTCATATGTTTAAAGCAGTAATGCTTATCACGACTGAGTATTTTTATATCGCTTGCGTCTATGCTAATTTAGCATGGGGGAAAACAATTCTTTGCAAAATACTAAATAAGCCACTATTACTACTAATTGTGACTAAAATTGTGACTAATGAAGTATTGAGCGTATTATTGTTTAAAAAATGTATTATGTATGATTTCATGCATATTAATTGCATTATTGTATACTTATTAAATATATTATTTCATGTAAAATAATTATCTCATACCCCTTAAATGTATAATTTTAAAAGTATTATGTATGATTTTATGTACTTTAATTTATGTGCTTCCAGACATTGCTGTGTTTGGACATCCTTGTGTCTGACATTCCTTGGTTTTGATGACCCACCTTGTTTTACTGTAGTTTAAGTAATGTTTTTCTAGATGTTGCTATGCTGGACGTTATTCTGTCTGACATTCCTGGGTTTGATGGAGACATGCCTGATAGAAAAATTGGCAGAGAGTAGATAAAATAATATGCTTTTATAAAAAATATTTTATTTTAACAATAACACATTATAAATTAGTTCACTTCTTATAATTATGTTTACGGGAAATCCAACTTCCGCTAATAACAATAGTGATTACTTAAGAAATTAACTTGTCTCTATTTCTTGTCCTATTTTCATCTCTACTGACTGCTAAGAAAGGCTCTTTGGCAAAAAGTTATTGGCTTTTTGTCCTGGTTCTTACTCCAAGCTTCCACCTACCGTGTCGCACTATTTGGGAACGTTTATTACAAATATTTTTTTTCAAGGGAAACAATTAATGTCACTTTCTAAATTATTATTGGGGACACTTTTAAGGAATTTTATAAGACATTTTATTTTGCTTTGTTACAAAGACTTTTGAAATAAATAATTAAATCAAACACTTGTTCTTAAATACTTGAAATTTGTTAACATATTTTGTTTGTTTGTCATTTGTTTTATAAAGCTAGAACTTTAATTTTATAACTTAAACATAGGTTTATATATTATAAAATATGCTTAACTAGTGTTGGTGTTCTCTTTTGAAGTGTCTATGAACGTGAATTATTACAAATTATTTTAAGATGTAGTTCACCTGAAATCGGTCCCTACATCCAGGGACATCATACACCAAATTAAATGATGCATCATGAAAGGAATCTTTACAACCTCGCCTAACAATAAAGTACCCATTTACACGGTGTTATTATTTCGGACATTCTTCTCTAATCGGGGGAGTGCGGTACCAATGTCCAAAGATGCAAATAAGTGGCTGAAGAATGACATATATCCCTGGGTGCAAGCCTAGCTGGGGAGAAGAAGCAAGTTGCGCCTTATTAGTGTTAAATTGTTGGCTAATGGGCCTTATATTAACGCCATTGCAAGTGGTCTCAGAATAGGGCTCATGGGTTGATCCCCCAAGAGGGCACCTTTTCTTAAAAATGCAGATGTGGCATTTTCGGACAAATGCATAGCTTGTATTGTAAAAGGGACAGCGCCACAAATATTTTGCAACCACTGGCGTGAATGATAGTAGCTAAGCCACTAGGCAGTGTATAGATCTATACCAAATGTTACGATCATCTTTATCGTGAAGTAGGTTGCAAATTGAGGGCGAGGATGAATCGTTATCGGTAGTCGAGTCTGGGGAGCCTGAATCCTAGAAATTAGTTTGATTATTTCAAAATCAAGGGATGTATATTTTACTACACTTGAATTTAATATGTCTACTATACATCTTTAACGGGTACATTTTTTTAAAGTTATCGTAGAAGGCATTATCGCACCCAGGTCCAAACAATAAATTAAATTCCCTTCGTTTGTTGCGTGCCCCAGAATAATCATTTGGCTTAAGGTTATAATCAAGCGCATGCTGTAAGAATCAGGGAAGTGGTGCAGAATTTGAGGGTGTTATAGACAGTCGGACAAACTCAAATTGCAAGGGTGCATTTTCGCGCATTTTTGAAGTTTTTGTTTATTTCAGACAATTTTGAAGTGACATTTAAAACTTTCTGGTGCGGAGAGCCAACAATTAGCTCTAATAATAATCAAAGACATCTTAAATTCGCAGCCGCAGGACGTCAATTAAATTGTCTCTAGTTGTGCAACACTTGAGAGAACTTTTTTGCTCCATTTTATTCTCGTCATATAAATTGTGATAGTAGCAAGAAATACTTTTGATTAAAAAAAAATACAAAATGCATTTTATCACATGTGTGAATTTAGTTTTGAAGCATTCTACACTTAATTGGGGATCAACGGAAGAGATCACAGCTTTACACAAAAATGTAGTTCTTACTTAACGTTAGAACCATCGTTTGAGCCGTATCACCCCAATGACTGCAGGGTGCTTTTAATAATTTCATTGGTTTATAGCAGTGATGAGGATTTTTTCTTAATGTTCATCTTGATTTGCAGGCTGCGGGGGTGGGGGTAGATAAACAGAAACGTCATTGACCTTGACCTGTTGTGTTGGGCAAAAATATATTATATACCAAAATTAGTGAAGTTGTTTTTATTTTTATATTTACATTATTTTGTGTGATAGATACTTAATTAATAAATGAATATAAACAAAAATATCTATTTCAAAATGATTCCATTACCAAATAGCACTGCAAATATTATTGGATATGCTGAACGCAAATGTAAAAAAAAACAACAATTCTTATAATAATTTGCTTATCTAAACGTTTCTAAATTAACCAGAGTCATAAAGAAAAAAAATGTTAATAAAAGGTATATACATTTTAATTAATGGGTTTTGAAAACTGTTAATTTGTTTAATCGTATATGAATTACATAACAATTTTTAAAAGGCATGAGTTGTTTACAAAAGACATTTAATATGTATTAATGTTTGCTTTAAAAAGGTGAAATTGTAGTTTATATGGAGTATGCATTTCTCAATATTCAGTAAACTGATTTTTTTTTTATTTTGAATTTCAAACTACTATACTAGCAGTTGCAATTCAACATTGAAACTCAAGCTTAGCACTTATATGAATGGACTTGAATTTTAATTTATTTATTTTTTTATTTTATTTTTTTTTTTTGTTGTTGTTTTTTTTTTGTTTTTGCAATTCTAATGTATTGTGAGGTTAATTTTCTGATATTCTAGATAATTTGTTTAAAACTTTACAATAATTGAGAAAGGAAATTTTTGAAAAGAAATTAGTGTTGGTCGTTATATGTTTAATTTAAACGTGTATTTATCAATAATTAAACAAGTACTTGCTACTGTTTTGTCTATTTCAGTTACACGCGTCCCTTCGAACAAATCTGCACATTTTTCACACATATGCGTCCTAACAGATCTGGCATTTATCACATGGTTCCGTCCAAACAGATCTGCCCATTTCTCACACGTGTCCCTTCCAACACATCTGCCCATTTCTCACATGCGTCTCTTGCAACAGATCTGCCCATTTCTCACAGGCTAGGCTTAGACTTAACAAATTTGTTTTTTTTTAAACATTAAAACAAAGTGAAGAATAAAACTAAATATGGTTCCGAAATAGGTATTATTCCAAAAACTTTCTTAATGGAAGGTGATAAAAAAAAATTATACGACCAAACTTTCTTCCTAACAAATGTTTGGTTGATCAAACTTCCATTTGATTAAATTTCCTTTCGATCAAAAATCCGTTCGACCAAACTTCCAATAGATCCAAACTCCCTTATAATTTCCTTCGATCATTTTTCCGAAAAATCTTTTTCGATCAATTTTCCTGGAACCGCTTAATATATCACACACTATATAATTATAATATAAAAGACTACAATTTAAATATTTTATTTCAGTAAATGATTTAAATTTTTTGTTTAGTCAACACGTGTATGTTTGCATGTAAAATGCTTATTTTTTATCAATTAAAACAAACATTAAAATATAAAAAAACATACACAAACTAGACTCATATTTAAAATTGTTGGTTTCTTGTTAAAATACATTAATACTTTTCTTGTACTTAATTTTTTTTTTTCATTTTAATGTACACTAATAGTTTGATTGGAGATAAATTAAAAAAGGAAATCAGTAAAAAAAATTGACCTTCATGGCATAAAACAGTAAGCAATGATCGCCTTCAATTTGGGTCTATCATATCCAAAATGACCATTACTGAAAAGAGGAATGATGGTTGTAGGCACCAGATCAGGTGCTGATGAGACTTAACAACATTTATATCTGACATGCAACGCAATCTTGCAGACTAAATCTACACTTAGACAAATCATACAAGCAGGTACAAATAACACAGTAGATATAGATAGAGCCATAATACTAAACACTATACCAGAATCCAAAAACAAGAAACAACACACAATAAGTTTAACAATACTCTCACAATACATAAAAAATATATGAAATCACAGACTTAAGGCCTTTTTTAACAAACATAATTGCACAAACATTACATTAGAAATACTTTTCAGAATTAAAATACAAAACATAAATCAACAGATAAGTTAAAGAATATATAATAACAAAATAATAGCAAGCAAAAGGGTTTGGAAGGGGGTGGTGGTGGGAGGGGGAATTAGTGCATCATAATAACTCTTCTATTTCAAATTGTGTATTTTTCATTTTATTCTATGCAGTTACAATATGGTTTGAATTGTTTGTGTCATTACAATGAACATTTAAGTTATTAATTTTCAATATGTACCAGGGGTGGACAGTATTAAAAAACAAAAACAAAAAAGATATTGCCCTTGAAATCGCTCTTCGGCCTTATGGTTTGTTGAAAGTGTGGGTTTTCCCGCCTCGTGACTGGCCAGCGTCTTGAAGATCCCTGTCACAGGTATAGAGGCGCAATGAAAAAAGTCCTGCAAATAATTTATTGGGAGTGACTACCTCAATTTTGCAGTACATCTAAGAGAACTCTCCCAAAAAAAAAATGTAAACAATTGCACTTGAAATCGACCCCTAACATTAGAACTTGCAATGAACAACAATGAAGTCCAAAATGCTCATTTAAAATCCCGTATGTCACATGCGGCCCCCCCCTTTTTTCCAACTACCGAGACCTTGACATTCGTTGAATTGAGACTAAAAGAAAGAATACACATTTATGTTTTAAATCGAGTTTTTAAATAAATCTAAAGACAATATGTTAAAGAAGCTCATAAGGGACAAACATACACGCAGATATTCCTTGTTATATAACTATAGTATATAAAAAGCAATCCATTGTATTTTTTATTTTAAATTTGAAGACAGGGAAAATACAATATAAGCCATATTACGTGTGGTGATTAAATCAAACAAACTTAGAGCTTTAGCCAAAATAGGAAATATGACGTCATTTGAGTATTTATTTAGAACACATTAATTTTTCATTTTATTTTGCAATTTTAAATACGAACTAAAAACGAAAAAAAAATTTAATAAATTCAATTGCTTATAAAATGATTAAGATTGTTCCTTAGTTGTTACTTTAAAAGTATTAGCAATGATGATAATAATACTTAAACCTTTACTAAAATAAAATCATATATATAATTGCATTACGCATTTAAATTGATAAGATTTCCGTAAAATATTAGAAAAAAACTATGATCTTTTTAAAGAATCTTTAGCTTTACGGTCAGCCTAGCTAAGGGCCTTTCTTAACAAAAATGATAGATGAAAATACGGGAAGAAATAGAAAGAAGTTAAAAACTAAAATTGTCGCAATTTTTTTTTCTCGAATTTATATTTTCCAAAACCAAGATTGAAGAATGTGAAAGAAAAGTTAGGTACATTTTTTTTTTCAAAATAATATAATTTAGAATGTCATGCTATATTACCTCCCCTTTACTTTAATAACAATACTGATAGCTCTTTGACTTTTGGCCATCTTTGTTGACTAGGAGTTACATAGAAATTAATTGTTAATGTAAGCTGTATGACTCAAGTTGTTTGAGAGTTACTCGTGCATCGAGCTTCTTTTTGCTCAAATTGTTGGAGCGCCACTGATTCCCCTAGCTCCCCTATGCTCACATTTCTACAAAACCTCTGATACCAACCTGCCTTAAAGGTCCTCAAATAAACAACAATACAAGACCCATGCAACCAACATGTTTTAATGTGACCAATGAAACAAAACAACAATAATGTGATGATTTGAGTCTAAATTTTGTAAATTCTTCCACCGTAAAATCGCTCTTGTTAAATAATACCTCATACCCCCAGTTTGCCCTTGCCGTACAATAACCCGAGTAATCTCTTTTGTTATTATTGGATTCCGAAGTGTGACGGCTCAAGCAGCAACGTGATTCTGCGCCCTCTCTCCTCTCCCTTATCATTGTTCTGGGTGGTAAGTAAAATCCTTAAGTTTATGCATCAGAAGAAGAGGTTTAACAAATCTATAAAGAATGTTTTTTTCACTTACTCATGTTGTAAAGATAAAAAAATCCAACATGTTTTAATGTGACCAATGAAACAAAACAACAATATTGTGATGATTTGAGTCTCAATTTTGTAAATTCTTCCACCGTAAAATCGCTCTTGTTAAATAATACCCCATACCCCCAGTTTGCCCCTGCCGTGCAATAACCCGAGTAATATCTTTTGTTATTATTGTATTCCGAAGTGTGACGGCTCAAGCAGCAACGTGATTCTGCGCCCCCTCTCCTCTCCCTTATCATTGTTCTGGGTGGTAAGTAAAATCCTTAAGTTTATGCATCAGAAGAAGAGGTTTAACAAATCTATAAAGAATGTTTTTTTCACTTACTCATGTTGTAAAGATAAAAAAAAAAAACTAAAATTAAAAATGAAAAATTCCATCTCAATTCTCATCTCTCTGAATATGTATTAACTACTTTAAGCATTTATATAGCAATATGCCTTATAAATTTCCTTTGATATAACATAAGCTTAAGTGCAGAACCAAAAATTATTATATTTTTCCATAATTTATTAATAAGTTAGTACACAATTGTACAGTTGAGGACTTGGTAGACAGAGGAAATTCCTCTAGCTAATGTTAATCGGTTAGCCTGACATGAGTCAACCAGTGTTACCTATAAATGATATGTTAAAATACGTGTATCCAGTATGACAGGAACAGGAGAAACAACCCATACATTTGCCACACATTTGGTCACAATCATTGGTCAGATAGCTGGAACATTCATTGATGTCTGGAATAACAGTTAACAGTCAACTATTTTGGTATTTGAATTAATATATAACAAGACATATTATTGGCATGTAAAATTAAAATGTTTAGATTTAGTATAACCCCAATTGTATTCCATAAAAAAGCAAAAAGTTATTATGTACCCTCTCCAACATGGACAATTGATTTTCATAATAAAAATTTTAACAAAATGTATCTTGATATATATAATAAATATTAGTTTCTGAGTTTTAATTTAATGTTTAGAGGTTGAGCTTAATGTTAAATTAAAATTTAAACTCACATAATCTAAACGTGTATGTCTTTTACTATTTTCTAATTAATGGTACACATTTTAAATATAATGTCCGATCTAAATGACAAAAATGTTCAGAATAAATAGGACCAAAATTTATCCTCAGTAAATCTTTTTTTTATAAGTTGGTGAACAAAACATTTTATGTTTGCAGCAGGCACGAGTTTGAAATAAAAAAAAAATTAACCTGACAAAATAATTGACCTTGACATTGTCCATTTTCTTTACTGTATATTCTAAACATTGACAACTGGAACAGCCAAAGCTGTTGACACACATTTTTTCCCAGCCTAAAAGATGAGGAGTCCAGTAGTACCCTGATCTACATCTCTGTCACAGTGTGCTACTATGGTTACAAACAACGTGGAAATATAGTAACAAACGATTAAAAATTCTTTCAATTTAAACTAATTGTTCATGTATTAAGTAAAAATTACCTGAATACATGAAAACAATATTGAAACTGTTAAACTTACCAGTAAATCCAATTTTACAGAGGTCTCAACTCACAGGGTCACATATGACAGCACCAGTACCACAGGCACAGTCATTGCTACAATTGAATCCCCTTTTACAACAAGCTGCATAGAGCATGTCACACAGGTTCAATTGTTCACATGGTTATTCATTGATATCTGTTAAAATAGAAGGATAGATACATTTTTTTGCAACTTCAGTTATTTAAAATTTTAAAAATATTTTAAAATATATATCAAAAACAAAAACATTATAATTTATAGACTGTAACACATGCTAATGTTTTGAAGATGTAACATGGTTAACTATTGCTATTTTGTGGATGCCTGCCGCTATCACTTGAATTATGATCAATCTCTCTCAATCAATCAGTAATAATATTGTCTAATGAATAAATTACATAGTACTTTATTAGATTTTATAACCACATTAATAATAAGCCTTGCTCTGAGGATGTCCTGCAATAATGATTCTGGGATGCAACAATCACACACTTATATAATATTCCACATCACAATTGAATCTCAAAACTTCCTAACTTCATTAATCCATAAAAGAGAGAATAAAAAGATGTCTGCTCCCTGTCAGATAAAATGGTACACTGCCTCAATCTAGCAAAAAGTCTACGTCCGAACTATAAAAATATAGTTCCCACTTTTTCTCGTGATTCACAAATGACTACAAAGTTATAATCAAATTACTACGCCATCCTGACATGTGTTGCGTGTAAAATTACAGCCAAATTGGTCTATTACATAAACAAGTTAAGATATTTTAATTTTTTTTTCTTTCAAATAGAAATTGAAAAAAATAAATATATTTAATCAACACAGACATTTATGGTGTGATCATGTCAAAAAAAAAACGAAAAACAAAAATAAATATCGACTTCTCAGCTCACCACTCACATTGGCATGGCCAAATTCCTTGAAGACTGCATCCACTTTTACACTAACAATATTCAGTGTTAGTACCCTGTACACAAGTACAGATGTCATCAAATTTGGGATCACACACAATGTCCATTGAAATTAAGTTTTAAAAAAAATTTACACTCATATACGTATGTGTTAAATACGCTATAAACCTTTGCAACAGTAGTACTTTTTTTATAAATGTTGCCAAAGCTTTGCTAATTTCAGACTTATATTCATTAAATGGGTTACAGAAATAGATGACTTATTTAAAGTCTTTTTTAAACGTTAGAATTACATTTCCTGTGTTCAGTGGTTTAGGAAGGAGGTTG
>CAXITT010001070.1:47387-74368 GCA_964033795.1 Lymnaea stagnalis | reverse complement strand
TTTTTTGGTTTGTGTCTGTGGGTGGTATCTTTTTTTTTTTTTGTGACAGTGGGTGTATCTTTTTGTTGGCGACTGTGGGTGTATCTTTTGGTTTGCGACTGTTGGTATATCCTTTTGTGCGACTGTGGTTGTATCTTTTTGTTTGTGACTTTGAGTGTATCTTTTTGTTTGTGAAAGTGTGTGTATCTTATGGTTTGCGACTGTGGTTGTATCTTTTTGTTTTCGACTGTTGGTGTATCTTTTTGTTTGCGACTGTGGGTGTATCTTTTTGTTTGTGCCAGTGGATGTATCTTTTTGCTTGCGACAGTGAGTGTATCTTTTTGTTTGCGACTGTGGGTGTATCTTTTGGTTTGCGACTGTGGGTGTATCTTTTTGTGTGCGACAGTGGGTGTATCTTTTGGTTTGCGACTGTTGGGGTATCTTTTGGTTTGCGACTGTGGGTGTATCTTTTCTTTTGCGACTAAGGGTGTATCTTTTTGTTTGCGACTTTGTGTGTATATTTTTCTTTGCGACTGTGGATGTATCTTTTTGTTTGCGAGTGTAGGTGTATCTTTTTAATTGCGACTTTTGGTGTATCTTTTATTTTGCGACTGTGGGTAAATCTTTTTGTTTGCGTCTGTTGGTGTATCTTTTTGTTTGCGACTGTGGGTGTATCTTTTTTTTTATGACAGTGGTTGTATCTTTTTGTTTGCGACAGTGGGTGTATCTTTTTTTTTGCGACTGTGAGTGTATCTTTTTTTTTGCGACTGTGGGTGTATCTTTTTTTTCATGACTGTGGTTGTATCTTTTTGTTTGCGTCAGTGGGTGTATTTTGTTTTGTGTTTTTTGTTTGCGTCTGTTGGTGTATCTTTTTGTTTGCGTCTGTGGGTGTATCTTTTTTTTTATGACTGTGGTTGTATCTTTTTGTTTGCGTCTGTGGGTGTATCTTTTTTTTTGCGACTGTGAGTGTATCTTTTTTTTTGCGACTGTGGGTGTATCTTTTTTTTCATGACAGTGGTTGTATCTTTTTGTTTGCGACAGTGGGTGTATCTTGTTTTGTGACTGTTGGTGTATCTTTTCTTTTGCGACTAAGTGTGTATCTTTTGGTTTGCGACCATGGGTGTATCTTTTTTTGCGACTTTGGTTGTATCTTTTTGTTGGTGACTGTGGGTGTATCTTTTTGTTGGTGACTGTGGGTGTATCTTTTTGTTGGTGACTGTGGGTGTATCTTTTTGTTGGCGACTGTGGGTGTATCTTTTTGTTTGTGACTGTGGGTGTATCTTTTTGTTGGTGACTGTGGGTGTATCTTTTTGTTGGCGACTGTGGGTGTATCTTTTTGTTGGTGACTGTGGGTGTATCTTTTTGTTGGTGACTGTGGGTGTATCTTTTGGTCTTTTAGTCATTCAGTTCAAGTTTCTTTTTTTATTTCACAACTTAACTGACTCCCCTGTCTTCTGTGTCGTACTAAGAAGTTGAGTGACTGAGAAGGGATCACTGATTAATGAAGTTGTGTATCTTCCACGAACATGTGATATAGCTTGTCAAACGGCTTGAACACTGCACCCACGAGCAAAGCGTACATAATGAAAAGCACTGGGTCTAGGACCGACCCCTGGGGCACTCGAAGATTGCTTTGAGGTCAAGCCGTTTGCAATAACTGATGTGACCCGATTCGTTAGATACGAGCGGAACCATTTCAGGACGGTATCAGTTAAACAGAACATTTTTGCAGAAGTTGGAGAAGTGTGACGTGGTCAAATGTATCGAACGCTGCCCAATAAATCGAGTAAAGTTTAAAATGGAAACCTTGCCCTCATCACAAGACGACAGAAGTCGTGTCCGACGCGCGACAGGGCTGTCTCAGTAGAGTGATGCGCCATTGATTGACCATCTAAGCTCAATGATTTAAATGGTTAGGTAGTCAATGGTGTCACGAGTTCCCTTATGTTCAGTGATACTTTATCAATTTTTTGCAATACCTTTTACACCAGCTTTTTTTAATGTGCCGAATGAAACTCTACAACAATACCATACCTCTAACATCATCTTGTTTAAATGTTCTATGGGAAGCACAACAACAATACCATACCTCTAACATCATCTTGTTTAAATGTGCTATGGGAAGCACAACAACAATACCATACCTCTAACATCATCTTGTTTAAATGTGCTATGGGAAGCACAACAACAATGCCATACCTCTAACATCATCTTGTTTAAATGTGCTATGGGAAGCACAACAACAATGCAATAAGCAAAATGAATCCTAAATTTAACTTAAGTAATGACAACTAAAGTATTTATTAAATGTACTAACTTATGTGATATTAAAAATAAAAATAATAATAATTTAAGAATTTCTTATAAAAAATGAAATAGAACACCCTATAAGATATTCTATAAAGTATAGATGGCTGTATCATAACTATGACTTTTCAATGAACATATACAAGTATACAAGTAAGACACAGTACTGACAATTGTAAATTATGCTTCAAGTTAGACACTACATATCTCTATAGCAGAGTCTAGAACAAGTCGCTTCTCTTCTACGTAATGGTATTTTCTATCGACAAAGGTTTTACCTGGATCTTTTATACGTCTCGCATTCGTTCTGTGTTAGCATCCCTTGACTGTCAACTAGGCAAACCCCTTGCAATTATTTATCTCAACTAGCCTTAAATAAATGCTCAATATTGCTGAAATATATAAAGTAATCACCTACACAACGTGATGTATGCAGAGTTTAACCTAAATACTTAACGTACTCTTCCAAATAAAACTTATTATGACACCGTGGATTTTTGTGAAAAAAAAAAAAATGGTACAAGATGTGTCTGAGTCCAAGACTTAAGTGTGAATCCAAGGCTTAAAGTACAGGGAAGAAGATAATTGTGAGCTCTGCAGTTGGTAATCAGTAAAGTAACTTCATTTTGCTAAACTCGTTCCACCATAACTTCTATCGCTGATGTCTCCCATTTGTAACGGTTCCAATTAAATATTATTACATTTTTCTATCACACTACGATCACCTAAATTCATCGAATCAATAGATACAATGACATGATCAAAATGATCACTCAAATATACTTAAGAACAAAACACAAATAACAATATTATCAATATCTAAAAGACATGATCATTATGATTAAAACGTTATAATTTTAAAGTGTATTTGAAAAGTTAGTTTACGTATTAAAATGTATTAAAGTACAACGATCGAAGTCCTACTACTCACTTGGTAACTTTGCGGCACTATATAAGCTAAAGTAAAGATAGCAAAGTTAACAATGAATAATAGAATACTTGAAAAAACTGTGTAGACAGAGTTAACATCCTTACAATTTCTGATAATAGACTGTTCAATATTGCCCACCTTAATTGCCAGATTCTATATATGCATTCTATATTTAATTTGTATGATTAAACCGAAGTTAATGTTTCACTTTGGTTTCTAATGCTTTTTGTTGGTGCTAAAACCATATCCTCAGTATTTCCCATTGACGTCCAAGTATGATCTGTTTCTGTACCTCGCTTCAGTGCACTTAGCTACCTTGATACATATCAACCTCGCTTCAGTGCAATTAGCTACCTTGATACATATCAACATTGCTTCAGTGCTACTAGCTCCCTTGATACATATCAACATCGCTTCAGGGCTATTTACTACCTTGATATATATCAACCTCGCTTCAGGGCTATTAGCTACCTTGATACATATCAACCTAGCTTAGGGCTATTAGCTACCTTGATACATATCAAACTTGCTTCAGGGCTATTAGCTACCTTAATACATATCAACCTCGCTTCAGAGCTATTAGCTACCTTGATACATATCATCCTCGCTTCAGGGCTATTAGCTCCCTTAATACATATCAACCTTGCTTCAGTGCTATTAGCTCCATTGATACATATCAACCTCGCTTCAGGGCTATTAGCTACCTTGATACATATCAACCTCGTTTCAGGGCTATTAGCTACCTTGATACATATCAACCTCCCTTCAGGGCAATTAGCTCCCTTGATAAATATCAACCTTGCTTCAGTGCTATTAGCTCCATTGATACATATTACATTGCTTCAGGGCTATTAGCTACCTTGATACATATCAACCTTGCTTCAGGGCTATTATCTCCCTTGATACATATAAACATTGCTTCAGTGCTATTAGCTCCCTTGATACATATAAACCTCGCTTCAGGGCTATTAGCTACCTTGATACATATCAACCTCGCTTCAGGGCTATTAGCTACCTTTATACATATCAACCTTGCTTTAGTTCTATTAGTCACCTTAAAAAATATCAAACTCACTTCAGGGCTATTAGCTACCTTGATACATATCAACCTCGCTTCAGGGCTATTAGCTACTTATTACATATCAACCTCCCTTCAGGGCTATTAGCTACCTTGATATATATTAACCTCGCTTCAGTGCTATTTGCTACCTTGATATCTATCAACCTCGCTTCAGGGCTGTTAGCGACCTTGATACATTAAAAACCTCGCTTCAGTGCTATTAGCTACCTTGCTACATATCAACTTCGCTTCAGTGCTATTAGCTACCTTGTACATATCAACCTCGCTTCAGTGCCATTAGCTATCTTGATACATATCAAACTCGCTTGAGGGCTATTAGCTACCGTGATACATATCAAACTCACTTCAGGGCTATTAGCTACCTTGATACATATTAACCTTGCTTCAGTGCTATTAGCTACCTTGATACATTTCAACCTCGCTTCAGTGCTATTAGCTACCTTGATACATATCAACCTCGCTTCAGGGCTATTAGCTTCCTTGATACATATCAACCTGGCTTCTGGGCTATTAGCTACCTTGATACATATTAACCTCGCTTCGGTGCTATTAGCTACTTTGATACATATCAACCTCGCTTCAGTGCTTTTAGCTACCTTAATACATATAAACCTCGCTTCAGGGCTCTTAGCTCCCTTGATACATATCAACCTCGCTTCAGGCATAATAGCTACCTTGATACATATCAACCTCGCTTTAGGGCTATTAGCTAATTTGATACATATCAACTTTAGAGCTTTAAAAATCTGCAGATATCTCCTTAAAAACAATTCAAGATGTCAGGACAAGGTCTGTGATAAGAGTAATTATATCTGTCACAATAGAAGCTTCTGATGTCAGGACACGTTCGGTGATAACATTAATGATCTCTCTCACAATATAAGCTTCTGATGTTAGGACAAGTTCGGTGATAACAGTAATGATCTCAGTCACCATAGAAGCTTCTGATGTCAGGACACGTTCGGTGATAACATTAATGATCTCTGTCACAATATAAGCTTCTGATGTCAGGACAAGTTCGGTGATAACAGCAATGATCTCTGTCACAATATAAGCTTCTGATGTCAGGACAAGTTCGGTGATAACAGTAATAATCTCAGTCACCATAGAATCTTCTGATATCAGGACAAGGTCGGTGATAACTGTAATGATCTCTGTCACCATTTACGCTTCTGATGTCAGAACAAGTTCGGTGATAACAGTAATGATCTCTGTCACCATATAAGCTTCTGATGTCAGGAGAAGGGCGTTGATAAGAGTAATGATCTCTGTCACCATATAAGCTTCTGATGTAAGAAGAAGGCTGGTGATAAGAGTAATGATCTCTGTCACCATATAAGCTTTTGGTGTCAGAACAAGGTCGGTGATAAGAGTAATGATCTCTGTCACCATATAAGCTTCTGATGTAAGAACAAGGCTGGTGATAAGAGTAATGATCTCTGTCACCATATAAGCTCTTGGTGTCAGAACAAGGTCGGAAATAACAATAATAATCTCTGTCACCATATAAGCTTCTGATGTAAAGACAAGGTCGGTGATAACAGTGATGATCTAAGTCACCATATCAGCTTCTGATCTCAGTACAAGGTCAGTGATAACAGTGATGATCTAAGTCACCATATAAGCTTCTGATCTCAGGACAAGGTCAGTGATAACGGTAATGATCTCTATTAACATATCTGCTTCTGATGTCAAGACAAAGTCGGTGATAACATAATGACCTCTGTCACCTTATAAGCTTCTGATGTTAGGGCAAGTTTGGTTATAACAGTAATTATCTCTGTCACCGTATCAGCTTCTGATGTCAGGACAAGGTCGGTGATAACAATAATGAACTCAGTAACCATATCAGTTTCTGATGTCAGGGCAAAGTCGGTGATAACAGTAGTGATCTCAGTCACCATATAACCTTCTGATTTTTGGACAAGGTTGGTGATAACAATAATGAATTCTGTCACCATATCGGCTTCTGAGGTCAGGACAAGTTCGGTGATAACAATAATGAGCTCAGTCACCATATACGCTTCTGATATCAGGACAAGGTCGGTGATAACAATAATGAGCTCAGTCACCATATAAGCTTCTTATGTCAGGACATGTCGGTGATAACAATAATGATCTCTGTCACCATATAAGCTTCTGATGTCAGGACAAGGTCGTTGATAACAATAATAATCTCTGCCAAAATATAGGCTTCTGATGTCGGGACAACATCGGTGATAATAGTGATGATCTAAGTCACCATATAAGCTTCTGATGTTTGGACAAGGTTGGTGATAACAATAAAGAATTCTGTGCCCATATCGGCTTCTTATGTCAGGACAAGTTCGGTGATAACAATAATGAGCCCAGTCACCATATACGCTTCTGATGTCAGGACAAGGTCGGTGATAACAGTAATAATCTCTGTCACCATATACGATCCTGATGTCAGGACAAGGTCGGTGATAACAGTGATGATATCTGTCACCATATAAGCTTCTGATGTCAAGACAAGTTCGGTGAAAACAGTAATAATCACTATCACCATATAAGCTTCTGATGTCACAACAAGGTCAGTGATAACAGTAATGATCTCTGTCATCATGTAAGCTTCTGATGTCAGAACAAGGTCGGTGATAACAGTTAGAATCTCTGTCATCATATAAGCTTCTGGTGTCAGAACAAGATCGGTGATAACAGTAATGATCTCTGTCATCATGTAAGCTTCTGGTGTCAGAACAAGGTCAGTGATAACATTAATGATCTCTGTCACCATATAAGCTTCTGATGTCAGAACAAGGTCGGTGATGAGAGTAATGATCTCTGTCATCATGTAAGCTTCTGGTGTCAGAATAAGGTCAGTGATTACATTGAAGATCTCTGTCAACATATAAGCTTCTGATGTCAGAACAAGGTCGGTGATAAGAGTAATGATCTCTGTCACCATATAAGCTTCTGATGTCAGAACAAGGTCGGTGATAAGAGTAATGATCTCTGTCACCTTATAAGCTTCTGATGTCAGAACAAGGTCGGTGATAAGAGTAATGATCTCTGTCACCATATAAGCTTTTGATGTCAGAACAAGGTCGGTGATAAGAGTAATGATCTCTGTCACCATATAAGCTTCTGATTTCAGAACAAGGTCGGTGATAAGAGTAATGATCTCTGTCACCATATAAGCTTCTGATGTCAGAACAAGGTCGTTGATAACAGTGATGATCTAAGTCACCATATAAGCTTCTGATCTCAGGACAAGGTCGGTGATAACAGTGATGATTTAAGTCACCATATAAGCTCCTGATCTCAGGACAAGGTCAGTGATAACAGTACTGATCTCTGTCACCTTATCAGCTTCTGTTGTCAGGGCTAGGTCGGTGATAACAGTAATAATCTCTGTAACCATATCAGCTTTTGATGTCAAGACAAGGTCGGTGATAACAGTTATGACCTCTGTCACCATATAAGCTTCTAATGTCAGGGCAAGTTTGGTGATAACAATAATGATCTCTGTCACCATGTAGGCTTTTGATGTCAGGACATAGTTGGAAATATCAATAATAATCGCTGTCAACATATAACGTTCTGATCTCAAGACAAGGTCGTTGATAACAGTGATGATCTAAGTCACCATATAAGCTCCTGATCTCAGGACAAAGTCGGTGATAACAGTGATGATCTAAGTCACCATATAAGCTTCTGATCTCAGGACAAAGTCGGTGATAACAGTGATGATCTAAGTCACCATATAAGCTCCTGATCTCAGGACAAGGTCTGTGATAACAGTAATGATCTCTGTCACCTTATCAGCTTCTGTTGTCAGGGTTAGGTCGGTGATACCAGTAATAATCTCTGTCACCATATCAGCTTTTGATGTCAAGACAAGGTCGTTGATAACAGTAATGACCTCTATCACCATATAAGCTTTTAATGTCAAGGCAAGTTTGGTGATAACAGTAAAGATCTCTGTCACCATATCAGCCTCTGATGTCAACACAAGGTCGACAATAACAATAATGAGCTCAGTCATTATATCAGCATCTGATGTCAGGGCAAGGTTGGTGATAACAGTTATTATCTCAGTCACCATATAAGCTTCTGATGTCAGGACAAGGTCGGTGATAACAATAATGATCTCTGTCACCATATAAGTTTCTGGTGTCAGAACAAGGTCAGCGATAACATTAATGATCTCTGTCACCATATAAGCTTCTGATGTTTGGACAAGGTTGGTGATAACAATAATGACTTCTGTCACCATATCGGCTTCTTATGTCAGGACAAGTTCGGTGATAACAATAATTAGCTCAGTCACCATATACGCTTCTGATGTCAGGACAAGGTCGGTGATAACGGTAATAATCTCTGTCACCATATACGCTCCTGATGTCAGGACAAGGTCGGTGATAACAGTAATGATCTCCGTCACTATATAAGCTTTTGATGTCAGGACAAGGTCGGTGATAACAGTGATGATATCTGTCACCATATAAGCTTCCGATGTCAAGACAAGTTCGGTGAAAACAGTAATAATCACTATCACCATATAAGCTTCTGATGTCACAACAAGGTCAGTGATAACAGTAATGATCTCTGTCATTATGTAAGCTTCTGATGTCAGAACAAGGTCGGTGATAACAGTTAGAATCTCTGTCATCATAAAAGCTTCTGGTGTCAGAACAAGGTCGGTGATAAGAGTAATGATCTCTGTCATCATGTAAGCTTCTGGTGTCAGAACAAGGTCAGTGATAACATTAATGATCTCTGTCACCATATAAGCTTCTGATGTCAGAACAAGGTCGGTGATGAGAGTAATGATCTCTGTCACCATATACGCTTCTGATGTCAGAACAAGGACGGTGATAAGAGTAATGATCTCTGTCACCTTATAAGCTTCTGATGTCAGAACAAGGTCGGTGATAAGAGTAATGATCTCTGTCACCATATAAGTTTCTGATGTCAGAACAAGGTCGGTGATAAGAGTAATGATCTCTGTCACCATATAAGCTTCTGATGTCAGAACAAGGTCGGTGATAAGAGTAATGATCTCTGTCACCATATAAGCTTCTGATGTCAGAACAAGGTCGGTGATAAGAGTAATGATCTCTGTCACCATATAAGCTTCTGATGTCAGAACAAGGTCGGTGATAAGAGTAATGATCTCTGTCACCATATAAGCTTCTGATGTCAGAACAAGGTCGGTGATAAGAGTAATGATCTCTGTCACCATATAAGCTTCTGATGTCAGAACAAGGTCGGTGATAAGAGTAATGATCTCTGTCACCATATAAGCTTCTGATGTCAGAACAAGGTCGTTGATAACAGTGATGATCTAAGTCACCATATAAGCTTCTGATCTCAGGACAAGGTCTCAGAACAAGGTCGGTGATAAGAGTAATGATCTCTGTCACCATATAAGCTTCTGATGTCAGAACAAGGTCGTTGATAACAGTGATGATCTAAGTCACCATATAAGCTTCTGATCTCAGGACAAGGTCGGTGATAACAGTGATGATTTAAGTCACCATATAAGCTCCTGATCTCAGGACAAGGTCAGTGATAACAGTACTGATCTCTGTCACCTTATCAGCTTCTGTTGTCAGGGCTAGGTCGGTGATAACAGTAATAATCTCTGTAACCATATCAGCTTTTGATGTCAAGACAAGGTCGGTGATAACAGTTATGACCTCTGTCACCATATAAGCTTCTAATGTCAGGGCAAGTTTGGTGATAACAATAATGATCTCTGTCACCATGTAGGCTTTTGATGTCAGGACATAGTTGGAAATATCAATAATAATCGCTGTCACCATATAAGCTTTTGATCTCAGGACAAGGTCGGTGATAACAGTGATGATCTAAGTCACCATATAAGCTCCTGATCTCAGGACAAGGTCTGTGATAACAGTAATGATCTCTGTCACATTATCAGCTTCTGTTGTCAGGGCTAGGTCGGTGATAACAGTAATAATCTCAGTCACCATATCAGCTTTTGATGTCAAGACAAGGTCGTTGATAACAGTAATGACCTCTATCACCATATAAGCTTCTAATGTCAAGGCAAGTTTGGTGATAACAGTAATGATTTCTGTCACCATATCAGCCTCTGATGTCAACACAAGGTCGACAATAACAATAATGAGCTCTGTCATTATATCAGCATCTGATGTCAGGTTAAGGTTGGTGATAACAGTTATTATCTCAGTCACCATATAAGCTTCTGATGTCAGGACAAGGTCGGTGATAACAATAATGATCTCTGTCACCATATAAGTTTCTGATGTCAGAACAAGGTCAGTGATAACATTAATGATCTCTGTCACCATATAATCTTTTTATGTCAGGACAACGTCGGTGATAACAATAATGAGCTCAGTCACAATATAAGCTTCTGATGTCAGGACAAGGTTGGTGATAACAATAATGAGCTCAGTCACCATATAAGTTTCTGATGTCAGGACAAGATCTGTGGTAACAATTATGATCTCTGTCACAATATAAGCTTCTGATGTCAGGACAAGGTCGTTGATTACAATAATGATCTCTGTCAACATGTAGGCTTCTGATGTCAGGACAAGGTTGGTGATAACAGTGATGATCTAAGTCACCATATAAGCTTCTGATGTCAGGACAAGGCCGGTGACAACAGTGATGATCTAAATCATCATATAAGCTTCTAATGTCAGGACAAGTTTAGTGATAACAGTGATGATCTAAGTCTACATATAAGCTTCTGATGTCAGGACAAGGTCAGTGACAACAGTGATAATCAAAGTCACCATATCAGCTTCTGATCTCAGTACAAGGTCAGTGATAACAGTGATGATCTAAGTCACCATATAAGCTTCTGATGTCAGGACAAGGCCGGTGACAACGGTGATGATCTAAATCATCATATAATCTTCTGATGTCAGGACAAGTTTAGTGATAACAGTGATGATCTAAGGCTACATATAAGCTTCTTATGTCAGGACAAAGTCAGTGACAACAGTGATAATGAAAGTCACCATATCAGCTTCTGATCTCAGTACAACGTCGGTGATAACAGTGATGATCTAAGTCACCATATAAGCTTCTGATGTTAGGACAAGGCCGGTGACAACAGTGATGATCTAAATCAACATTTAAGCTTCTGATGTCAGGACAAGGTTGGTGATAACAGTGATGATCTAAGTCACCATATTAGCTTCTGATGTCAGGGCAAGGTCGGTGATAACAATAATGATTTCTGTCACCATATAAGCTTCTGATGTCAGGACAAGGTCGGTGATAACAGCGATGAACTAAGTCACCATATAAGCTTCTGATCTCAGGACAAGGTCGGTGATAACAGCGATGATCTAAGTCACCATATAAGCTTCTGATGTCAGGTCAAGGTCGGTGATAACAGTGATGATCTCTGTCACCATATCAGCCTCTGATGTCAGCACAAGGTTGACAATAACAATAATGAGCTCAATCACCATATCAGCATCTGATGTCAGGGCAAAGTTGGTGATAACAGTAATGATCTCAGTCACCATATAAGCTTCTGATGTCAGGACAAGGTCGACAATAACAATAATGAGCTCAGTCACTATACTAGCATCTGATGTCAGGGCAAGGTTGGTGATAACAGTAATGATCTCAGTCACCATATAAGCCTCTGATGTCAGGACAAGGTCGGTGATAACAATAATGATCTCTGTCACCATATAAGTTTCTGATGTCAGAACAAGGTCAGTGATAACATTAATGATCTCTGTCACCATATAGGCTTTTGATGTCAGGACAACGTCGGTGATAACAATAATGAGCTCAGTCACAATATACGCTTCTGATGTCAGGACAAGGTTGGTGATAGCAATAATGAGCTCAGTGACCATAAAAGTTTCTGATGTCAGGACAAGGTATGTGGTAACAATTATGATCTCTGTCACCATATAAGCTTCTGATGTCAGGACAAGGTCGTTGATAAAAATAATGATCTCTGTCAACATATAGGCTTCTGATGTCAGGACAAGGTCGGTGATAACAGTGATGATCTAAGTCACCATATAAGCTTCTGATGTCAGGACAAGTTTAGTGATAAAATTGATGATCTAAGTCACCATATCAGCTTCTGATCTCAGGACAAGGTCAGTGATAACAGTGATGATCTAAGTCACCATATACGCTTCTGATGTCAGGACAAGGTCGGTGATAACAGTGATGATCTAAATCACCATATCAGCTTCTGATGTCAGGGCAAGGTCGGTGATAACAATAATGATTTCTGTCACCATATAATCTTCTGATGTCAGGACAAGGTCGGTGATAACAGCGATGATCTAAGTCGCCATATAAGTTTCTGATCTCAGGACAAGGTCGGTGATAACAGCGATGAACTAAGTCACCATATAACCTTCTGATCTCAGGACAAGGTCGGTGATAACAGCGATGATCTAAGTCACCATATAAGCTTCTGATGTCAGGTCAAGATCGGTGATAACAGTGATGCTCTCTGTCACCATATCAGCCTCTGATGTCAGCACAAGGTTGACAATAACAATAATGAGCTCAATCACCATATCAGCATCTGATGTCAGGGCAAGTTTGGTGATAACAGTAATGATCTCAGTCACCATATAAGCTTCTGATGTCAGGACAAGGTCGACAATAACAATAATGAGCTCAGTCACCATACCAGCATCTGATGTCAGGGCAAGGTTGGTGATAACAGTAATGATCTCAGTCACCATATAAGCTTCTGATGTCAGGACAAGGTCGGTGATAACAATAATGATCTATGTCACCATATTGGCTTTTGATGTCAGGACAACGTCGGTGATAACAATAATGAGCTCAGTCACAATATACGCTTCTGATGTCAGGACAAGGTTGGTGATAGCAATAATGAGCTAAGTCACCATAAAAGTTTCTGATGTCAGGACAAGGTATGTGGTAACAATTATGATCTCTGTCACCATATAAGCTTCTTATGTCAGGACAAGGTCGTTGATAACAAAAATGATCTCTGTCAACATATAGGCTTCTGATGTCAGGACAAGGTCGGTGATAACAGTGATGATCTAAGTCACCATATAAGCTTCTGATGTCAGGACAAGGCCGGTGACAACAGTGATGATCTAAATCATTATATAAGCTTCTGATGTCAGGACAAGTTTAGTGATAACATTGATGATCTAAGTCTACATATAAGCTTCTGATGTCAGGACAAGGTCAGTGACAACAGTGATGATCAAAGTCATCATATCAGCTTCTGATCTCAGGACAAGGTCAGTGATAACAGTGATGATCTAAGTCACCATATAAGCTTCTGATGTTAGGACAAGGTCGGTGATAACAGTGATGATTTCTGTCACCATATAAGCTTCTGATGTCAGGACAAGGTCGGTGATAACAATACTGATCTCTGTCACCATATAAGTTTCTGATGTCAGGGCAAGCTCGGTGATAACAATAATGATTTCTGTCACCATATAAGCTTCTGATGTCAGGACAAGTTCGGTGATAACAGCGATGATCTAAGTCACCATATAAGTTTCTGATCTCAGGACAAGGTCGGTGATAACAGCGATGAACTAAGTCACCATATAAGCTTCTGATCTCAGGACAAGGTCGGTGATAACAGCTATGATCTAAGTCACCATATAAGCTTCTGATGTCAGGTCAAGGTCGGTGATAACAGTGATGATCTAAGTCACCATATAAGCTTCTTATCGCAGGACAAGGTCGGTGATAACAGCGATGATCTAAGTCACCATATAAGCTTCTGATGTCAGGACAAGGTCGGTGATAACAGTGAGGATCTAAGTCACCATATAAGCTTCTGATGTCAGGGCAAGGTCGGTGATAGCAGTCATGATCTCTGTCACCATATCAGCTTCTGATGTCAGGGCAAGGTCGGTGATAACAATAATGATTTCTGTCACCATATAAGCTTCTAATATTACAAGGTTATGAGTACAACATGCACCACATAAGCTACCACACTCACTGGAGACTGTCCATGATATCATCATGCTCCACACCAGGTACCACTCACTCAAATCACCCTGATTTCAAACTAAATATTACACAATGTGGCTATCATTAAATGTGGAAACATGTGTGTATCGAGAAAGAGAAAGACGCATCCCGTCACTGCTAGACTTAACATCTCACTGGATTTTGGACTCTGACGTTATCAAGAAAATCGTTTGAGATTTGTCAACATCATTAATGTTTATTTTATCACTTTGCGAATCATAAATTTGTTGTCATGAAGTAAATTTTCACTTAAATGGGTTTTGTTAAAAAGATTCTTTAGACAAGATCTATGTCCGAAAAAATGTGATTATGTTTCTATAAATGCTATATGATGTCGTCATTTATTTTAAGAAATGTACATGCTCCCAAAGACAGCGTTTAAGCTATTTTATTAATGTGTTATGCCATAATGATTGCTTGAAAAATTATTAGTGTTGTCATGAATATGTTATAGTATATTGATTGAGTCAAAATGTTATTTAATTTCGTGAATGTGTTATAATATAATGACTTATATATAATTAATTTTATGACAGCTATAGTTATGTGCATGGATATTCGACGACCGAGGATTTTCGTGAGTCGCTTGTATAAGGTGGAGTTAGAGAGTATTTTGTCGTTTCATCCCTACAAGTGGGGAATGAATTCGATGTTACGAGTGTTCTCGCACTTTCAGAAAATCCTGCAAGAAGACTACTAGTTTGGTTAAGCTTTATAATAGTATAAATATATTTATTATATAATTACAAATTAACAGTTTCTAATGAGGCATCAAAAGAGAGCTAGAAATATTTAATTACGCCATTTAATGCCAAAATAATGTTATTTTCTTATTATTACATTAGTTGTAAAATTATAATGTCACAAAAGAATTTAAAAATATTTATGTGTTATAAAATTCTTAAATATATCTTTCTAAAAAAATATAAAGCATTTATTTCCCTTGCAAATATATTTAAGGCATAACTTTCCTTTTCAAAACCTTTTTAAACAATCAAATACATTAAAATAATTTTATCTTTTATAACATGAATCATACAATGAAAATTATTTTTAGCCATATGACTGTTAGAACTCTTGAAGTACATTTATTTAATACTTTTTTAGTTCATTTTGGAATTTGTTTTTTTTGTTTTTTTTTTTGTTTTTTTTTGTAAAGAAGTTATATTGTTTTCTTTATATTTTGCTAATCAATTTAAATAAAATTGTGTGTCATGAATCAGCAACGTTAGAGCTTTGATTTTATAAAATAATAAACAATTTAAATGTAAGCAATAAAATAAATGAATAAAATGTGTAATAGAACAACTCAAAGCTCAACAATAATAATCAGGTATAAAATGTCCTTGTAGTAGTAGTCTCAAACTAGTGTCAAAACCTTGCTACACAACTATAACTGAACATAAAAACTACCTAATATGTACTATGGAGTACCAGGGAAACTAGTCAGGATCATTCAGAGCTCTTATGAAGAAATGCCATGCAAGGTGGTCCACGAAGTTAGACTCACAGATTCCTTTAGAGTCGAAACAGGAGGCAGACAAGGATGCCTCTTACCCCTGTTTCTATTCATCCTTGCTATTGACTGGATAATGAAAGAATCCACAGACAAAAAGACAAATGAGATACAGTGGACACTCTGGGAACAACTGAATGATTTAGACTTTGCAGACGACATTGCAATTCTGTCCCACAACCAGCAACTAGTGCAGGAAAAGACACAAGACGTAGCCACCTTTTCAGCACAGCTTGGACTCAATATAAATAAAATCAAGACAAAAATCATGAAGGTAAACTCATCCAACCATGAGCATATCTATCTGGCAGGAAAGGCTCTGGAAGAAGTGGAGTCCTTCACATACCTAGGCAGTACCATAGACACACATGGCGGATCAGATGCAGACGAAAGGGCCAGAATTGGAAAAGGTAGATCAGCATTTGTACTATTTAAGGAAATATGGCAGTCGAAGGAGTTAAAACTGCAAACCAAACTCAAAATCTTTAAGGCAAATGTCAAAACAGTCCTACTATATGGTGCAGAAACTTGGAAAACAACAGCGAACATTATGCAGAAAGTGAAGACATTCATAAACACATGCCTTAGAAAGATCAAATGTCCAATCTTTGTTAAAGATCGTACTTGGCCATTTGATTTTCAAAAAAAAAAATTGCCAAATACGATCAATAACAAAGATTTAAAAGAAAGAACACACAAGGTGCCCACTGATGAAGATATCATTAAGAAGAGGTGGAGTTTGATCGGACAAACTCTCCGAAAACCCCCAAATAACACCACCAGACAATACCTAACATGGAACTCACAGGGAAAAAGAAAAGAGAGGAAGGCCTAAGAATACTTGGAGACTCAAGCTGGAGGCAGACACGCAAAATATAGGGTACACCTGGAAGCAATTGGAAAGGAAAACACAGGACCGTCAGGAGTGGAACGTTCTTCTAGACGACCTATGCCCAAGACGGGGTAGAAAGGCATAACAACAACAACAACAACACTATGTAGTCCCTTTGGAATTTGAATTCTTGGCTATTTCTATAGTATTTACAATCGTGGCTGTTCCTACAGTAGTTGAACTCTTTGGTGTTTCTAGAGTATTTGAAAATCGGCCTGTTCGTACATAAACACAATTTATACGTAGCTACTGTCATTGTCAATTTCTTGGGAAAGAAACACACTACAACTACAACAAAGTTTTGGGGCATAAACAATTGTAATCAAATTTCCAAATTTATGTTTAATATAATTTGCTTCTGACCTCCGGACAGATAGGACATACTTCAAAGGGCACCTGAATAGTGTGGAGAGAGCCTTGATAGTATTGAATGGTTGAACATAAAGTTTTTTAGGATTGAAACAGGGAAGGGGGTAAAAAAACAAATCTTGTTCCATGACGCTAAAGTCTCTGGAAAATATGTGGCTAACTAATTAATATTAAAATAGGAGATCCCAATGGGTATTTAATGCATTTTTATAAAGGGTCATACAAGTTTTTAAACTTTTGAAATAGCAAAACAAAAAAAGACCAATACACATAGAGAAAAAATAAATAAAAGAGAAGTATAAGGGCATCATACAAAAATTGTAGCTTTAAATATACGGATCATTCAATATATTGAGACTAGCATGATTACAAGTTGACGCTAATTGATCTGAGGCGAGAGGCTAAGATAGAAGCCTCGAGCTGATGATTCTAGATTCGCAGCCCTGGAAAAGCAGCCACTAGGAAACCGTTTCCTCCCAGCTACTTCGTAAACTTTTTTGCAGGGTTGCAACCCACTGTAGAACCCCTCTTAAAGGGCGTCCGTCGGTTCAACAGGATTAGTTGGAGGAAGATACCAGGACGTAAATTTAATATTCTGTTTCATAGGATAGTCGATCTTGTGTCCTGTATGTATGCGCAGTGTTGGATCGAACTGGTGTCTTTTGGTTGTGGCGGCCTCCAGCGGAATCCGATTTAGCGGATTCGGGTGGGGTCTGTCCTGGCAAAGGGGGCATTCTCAATGTGCCACTTCGCGGCCCGATGCTCGTGCTTATGACGCGTGCTTTGGGGAGGGCATACAGAGCATTAGCTCAAAGGCCTGTTGATTCCATTTTCTAATAAAAACTGTTTACAAGATTCTTATCCATTAGACGATCATTTGTCAGACCCATAATAAGATCTAGTGTCAGACTTATAAAAATTTCCAGTGTGAGACACATAATCATACACAGTGTCAGATCAATATTCAAACCTAGTGTTGAAATCATAACAATGATATTTTGATAAAATTAAATTAGAATAATTCAAAGGAACAGTTGTGCTGATAGTCTGAAGTAAAAATTGTGTTCCCATTATCAACAGATCATTGAGTAAATATAAATGTTGATTAAAATCATTAAATAACATTGTTTAAAAAAATAACTTTATATGATTGTAAACAATTGAGGAGCACATGGTAAATATTGTTAGATCAGAAAGTTTCATTAATGACGTCATAGTATGCAAATTTTTCTAATTCGGGACTCTTAGCGGGAGTATCAATTTTGTTATATTTTTCTTGTGTGGATAACTAACACCATCACCATCTTAAAAAAATAATGATAATAATAGAGTTATTAGTATTAAAATTGAACATTTATGAAATATTTATTTTATTTGTTTAATCTGCAAGGATCAATATGGTTTAAAAAAATAGTAACACGTTATGAAGCGACGAAGTATTAAATATCTGCAATGTGTATTCAAATTATATAACATCATAAAAGCATGACTTGTAAAGTAGGGATCGGAGTTACCTATAAATTATATCTTGAGTTTTTTGCTTTTGAAAATATAGTTATGAACATTGCTTTAAATGTACTTGATTCAATGGTTGTTGATCCCGATACACTAGTCACTTGAAAAACTTGATAACACACAGAGAGAAATTTTGTGAACATACATTTTGATTATCTTGACATTTCTTTTAGCTGGTCCAGTTTCAGAAAACATTCTTCATGATTTTTTTTTTTTAAATGTGTTTAAGCTTATGGCAGAGACACTTTGTATTTTATCTGAAGAAAGCTATAACAGTTTAAATCTTTAAATAGATATTTCATCAATTGAACATTAATTTTTTTTTTTTTTTTTCAATTTAACCGATATTTTTTAAAACATATGATTTCTTTTTTTTAATAATTAATGCCATTTTTTTATTATTTTTTTTTTTAAATGTGTTTAAGCTTATGGCAGAAACACTTTGTATTTTATCTGAAGAAAGCTATAACAGTTTAAATCTTTAAATAGATATTTCATCAATTGAACATTAATTTTTTTTTTTTTTTTTCAATTGAACCGATATTTTTAGAAACATATGATGTCTTTTTTTTAATAATGAATGCCATTAATAGTCGATTTATAGCAAGGATCAGTTATTAAAATCCATAAAACTGCACAGAACTCTTTAAAAGTATTTTTTTTATGTTATAATTATAGAAATTGCTTGTTACCAGTCAATTATTCGTTTATTATTTTATTTGCTTTCAGCGTGTAAAATGATGTAGATCTTTATAATGGAAACATTTGTTGAAAGAATCGATTTAATTAATTTTGTGTATTGATTACTTAGTTAATCCAAACAATATTTAAAAAAAAAATACATTAACATTGTAATGTAAAATAATTGTATAACATAAGTGAGTGAGCTGAGCAGCTAGCCCATCCCCCCTCCCCCTTCCCGCAATGCGTTTAAAGATGATCATTTGAGGGCTTGCTGTTCACGCGTGAATAGCTCATGGGTCAAGTGAACCTAATTTAGTGTTAGTCTTACCTTTCCCGTTCTTCTATTATTATGCAGAACATTTAGAAAATATTATTTTCAGATGTGTGCTAAATTGTTTTCTTAACTGTTACAGTTTTCACACATATAATATGGACTATGAAGACTTCAGGGCGAGAATAGCTAGTAAAAAAAAGCATATCCACTAGGACGCCATTATTTAACTTGATTTAGTTGAGCTAGAGCTGATGTAATTGATGTTCCTAAATATAGTAAACTTTTGCCTTTAGCACTGGAAAGTCTGAAAGTCCATCTCATAAATGTCTTAAAGAAACGCCGAATACAACTAGCGCCATATGAATCTCTGCATTTTGAATTTGTTCGATAGACTTCGGCACCGTCAATTTCTGCTCATCGCTCTCAACAACTTATAAATGTGACAGTGCGCTCTTCAATATATGCTTTGGCCACAACCGGAGTGAATTTATCATGAATTTCAATTTGAAGGCCCCTGTGAAGTTTTAATAGGGCTTTATGTAAGCTCTCACTTGAGATTTGTGTTGAGACATATCAAAGATGGCATCTACTGCCATTGCACTTTTATGACAGATCAGGAGGGAAGGCAGTTTTGTGTTTTAAGTTAGCATAATAAAGATTAATAGGCTTTTAATGTACAGCTCACTGAGCCCAGTCCTAGGTTGAGGTACTGCACTATATATTACTACTAGTTATTGTTATTATTATTATTATTAACCAGCAACTCACACAAAAGAATGGAATCTCTCATAGGCAGATTACATTGGTACATTGAAACTCTCCCGCAACAATTTTGACGCCCCTGGTGCCAAACTGTATCATCCACTGGGTTATCCAGCGGCGATAAGAGGGGCGATGTGTCTTTGGAATGCATAATCCTAGAAGAATAATATCAGGTCGTGTGGACAATCGTCTTGCGAAGTGCAAATCATCTTCAGAGTTTGACGGACACTAGCTTCATATAAAAAAGCAATAAATATGGAAATTATTTTTATACATATATTTTTGGGAGGGGGAGAGTAGACAGTGTCTATATTTTATCCCTAAAGATGGGGATCGATATCAAGTGGACCACCACTTGAGAAATGCAATCGCCTCTATACGACGGTTTGTTTTAGATCCAACGCTGGTTAAGCATAGTTTTTTTGCAATAAATTTCCCTTAAATATAAAATGTTGTAGTTTCGTAAAAAACATTTATGATATAAAAAATAAATTATTGTTTACATATTTAAAGGACTATATTGATTGATTTCTTTTTAAAACTTTCAAAAAATTATTCCACTTTAACAAAAAAAAAAAAAAAGATTTCACACATTATACTCAATGTTATGTCATATTTTTTAAATGAAAGTTATTGCCCTTGAAAATGGAATCGTCTTTTACGCCGTAAAAAAAAAAAAAAAACTTATTAAATCTGTCAAATGAATTGAAATAACAGAAACGTTAATCATTATTTAATTTAAATTCTAAATTATTAGCAAGGCAGCTCAAACAGCCATTGCAATTTATTTTAATGTTTTTTTTTTCATTTCATCTTTTTTTTTTTTTTACATTTCTTTTTTTCTTTAATAACGATTTAACAACGAATATTTTAGTGTGTACATAAATGCAGCCGTGAGAACGCTGCCCCTAGGCAATCGTTTCGTCCCAGCTACAGCGTGAAATAGTAGCGTTGTGGAAACCCACTGTGGAATCCCTCTTATAGGGCATCCGACGCTTCCCGGGATGGGTGGGGGGATGATATTAGGACGTAAATTTTTCCATCCCAACTCCTGAGAAAGTCGATCGAGTGCACTGTTTAAAACGCATAGTGTCGGATCGACCGGGTGCCTGCTGGTTGGGGCGTCCCCCAGGCGGGGTCCTGGTCGAGCGCCCAGGCGCCGAGGCGGGGGACTTGGGTGGGGGGCCCGTCCTGAAGAGTGGGCATCTCAGACGTGCCGCTCCGCGGCCCGATACGTCTGACCGGGGATGGGTAATTTAGGGGGGGGGGGGTTATAAGAGTCTAGACTCGCCCCGCTGACGCCATTTATTAATGTAACATTTCAGTGGGTACATAAAAATATTTACAAAAGAAAAATACCTACATTTTAACAAAATTATTTAAAAAAGTATATCGTGTACAGAAAAATCTTATTTACATAATAATTAGTGTAAATTACAGTTACATTATGTGGCTATATTTACACATAGCGATAACTCAATTAAAATGATATTAAAAAAATAAACCTAAATATAAATATGTTTTAAATGAGGTATTCCTCCGTGATTACAAATTCTTCATTTATATTGTGAATTATGTTTTGTTCAATTTAAAAAGTGTTCCCAATGTTATGTTTGTAGCAAAATAAAGCCTTTAAAGGCGCATTCTTGTTTTCTGTTAAGTGAAATTTTCTTTATCACAGATTTAAGCACACTTGACTATTCAACGAACAAATTTATAACAATAATATCTGCTTACAGGATACGACCATCTTTATAGATATTTCAACATCACTGCCAATTTTAAGTTCTTATAGGAATGATTACTTCACACACTATTTTTACCCTGCTCCCCCGTTTCGCATACTGTGTCCCAATCACTTTTCAACCCCCCCCCCTTCCCCATATGTGTCTGCATTTTGGACCACACCCACAGCTGCTGTAGAGGTCTTGGCCATGGTAGAACCATACAAATCAGGAGGAAAAAAGCAATATTAAGTTCCGTAGAGAGATACCGACGGCTGCTGTATAGGTCTTGGCCATATTAGAACCATTACAAATCAGGAGGAAAAAAGCAATATTAAGTTCCGTAGAGAGGTACCGACGGCTGCTGTAGAGATCTTGGCCATAGTAGAACCATTACAAATCAGGAGGAAAAAAGCAATATTAAGTTCCATAGAGAGGTGCCGACGGCTGCTGTAGAGGTCTTTGCCATAGTAGAATCATTACAAATCAGGAGGAAAAAAAGCAATATTAAGTTTCATAGAGAGTTGCCGACAGCTGCTGTAGAGGTCTTGGCCATAGTAGAACCATTACAAATCAGGATGAAAAAAGCAATATTAAGTTCCATAGAGAGATACCGACGGCTGCTGTAGAGATCTTGGCCATAGTAGAACCATTACAAATCAGGAGGAAAAAAGCAATATTAAGTTCCGTAGAGAGGTGCCGACGTCTGCTGTAGAGATCTTGGCCATAGTAGAACAATTACAAATCAGGAGGAAAAAAGCAATATTAAGTTCCGTAGAGAGGTGCCGACGGCTGCTGTAGAGGTCTTGGCCATAGTAGAACCATTACAAATCAGGAGGAAAAAAGCAATATTAAGTTCCATAGAGAGATACCGACGGCTGCTGTAGAGGTCTTGGCCATAGTAGAACCATTACAAATCAGGATGAAAAAAGCAATATTAAGTTCCGTAGAGAGGTGCCGACAGTTGCAGGAGGATAAAACGTCGTTTGAGATACAAGAAAACTGAGGGGCGAGCAGAAGACTAAAGCGATTCTCTTTCATGCACCAGGTCGTGGAGCTTGAGAGAACAGTCGAACTGCCTTGCAATAGAGAAGGTCTGACCCTAATGCCAGTCAATCCGCCATGTGTGGAACCCTCACGTCACTCCATATATTGGCCTTGATCGATGCAGCAGTGACAAAACGCAGCCCTGAACATATTCAATAAACGAGTTTCCTAGAGACCATGTCAGTATTTTCCAACATACCAATGAAAGTGTTTACAGACGGATCTGCCAATCTGAGAGAAAGAACCACTTGGTTTGGAGCGCTAATATTAAACCCACCAGGAGGACGACCGAATGAAGGGCTCTCGACTGCGGGGATTGCAGCATCAAATTTCGTTGAGGAGCTTGAGGCTATTCACATTGCCTTAGAGAGAGTTTAGTACACATTGAAAGAGACGGACCATGCGGGGCTCGATTTTATTGTGTAATAGGACAGGAGATCTTCTCTTGAGATATTGAGAAAGAGACCAGGCACCTTTCTTTGATGATTTGTGCAAAATCAGTGAACTAGGAGGCAAGGTCACAGTGCAGTGGATTCCAGGTAATTTCGACGTCAGTGGCAATGAGAAAGCGGACTCTCTAGCGAAAACCGGTACAGGTAATAGGCAGACAGCACGACCGCTAGAGGCATCTTTTCTGCCAAATGTTAAACAAGACCTATGGTGGGCGTTAGCCCTCAGACAGCAAAGCTTAGTGAGGAAAATATGCAACGAGCATTGTTCCATTGGCACATATTTCTAGCTGCTGGATAACAACAGGGATCTTGTCTTCCGGCATTGCAGCCTGGTCTCGGAGACACAAGTGCACCTGTTGACCGAATGTCCTTCATTAGATGTCCCGGGGGGAGCCAGTTCTGTTGGAGAGCCCTTTGTGAGGAAAATGTTGTTTGGCTCAGCTTATTAGATGAACCTGGAAGCCAATTTACAATACGGGGTCATGAGAGAGTAATGTCAGACCTTCACCAGAATATGTGTGTTAGTTAGCTACGCCTCTGTCATCAAACATTCTAGTCACGCTATTGTACCCAATTACTCTTACTACGCCTATGTCATCAAACACTCTAGCTACACCACTGTCAACAAACACCCGAGCTACGCCTTTGTAAACAAACTATTTCCACAGATTCTGATATGAAGGATAGTGAATGTGTCGTAAACACAACAATGAACTTTGACTCTTGGATGTCATAAGAAATGGGGTGTTTAGAAACAGTATTGGTTTTTGAATGAATAAAACGAGAATCCGCTATTGGCATTATTGTGCAGGGAGATGAGGTGAAAGAGAAACGCACCGCATAGGAAGTGGAACAAAAGGAGGAAAGGATTTTGAGATATTGTGGAATGCCAGCGTTGTGGCAATGGAGGGGGATCGGGAGGACAATGGAAATTTTGATTGTTGATAATTTAATTTGGATACCTACATGTAAGGATGACAATGGAGAGTTGCCCAGGTGAAGAATCAGTTCAAATTGTTAATGCCTTAGCTAAGCATTTCATAACAATATATATTTACTATAGAGCATTAAATTCATAGTTTTAATAAAAATATAAATAAGTTTGAAAACAATATAATAACATTTAAAATGACCAATATATATTGTAATTTTAAATGTTTTTTTAAAAATGTAACAACTTGATAATATATCAAAATAAAATGTTTAACACACTTTAATAATAAATACTAAAAAAAAATTAAAATTAAATGTGTATATCCTTTGAAAAGAAGAGATTTCGTTATTACCCAATCTATTTTTATTTTTTTTAAAATGTGAAAAATAAATATCAAAACTTATATTTTTATAAAATATAGAAATATGCAGTAGCAATTTAACGCAGCAGTCAGAACCTTGGAGTTTTTAGGAAAATTAATTGTATCTTTTTAGTACGTTTTGTAAAAGGGTTTAAAAGATGAATTAATTTTTATATTGTTTTATTTATTATCTTTTAAATTGAAATTTTTGGTCTAATTTAAAATATCTTCAGCGGCTAGGTAATCGTCCATCACACGCTTGTAAAGAGTTTGGACTGACTACATATAAAAAACTGTCATGATTTAAAGAACAAACGCCAAAGACGTGATGATTAGGATCACTATAGCAGAATCAATTACAGTCGAACTCACATTTCCTGACCTCGGTTAACTCGCCAATCTTGTTATTTTGAAGTGGAACCACCAAATCATCTCTTCGTTTTGTCTTAGCATGTTCTCCTAGGTTATCTGGATCATCGGTTATCTCGACGCTTTTCGGCAAACGCCGAGGCCGTTGACATAACCGGGTTCTACTGTGTCGCTAAATTTAATAAATGGTAGTGGAATAATCTTAAGCTAAGGGTCAATTAGGCGTTTGTTGTTAATACGCGACTATATGGCTGTGAAGTGTGGACCACGCATGCCATTCACGAGTGGAAACTCAACAGCTTCTTTTCAAGATGTCTGCGTTGCATTTTACTCATTCTAAGGTAGCACAAGGTATCTAAAGAAGAGATCCTGTGCAAAAATGTGTTGCAAATTTTCCGCTCTTGGCAAGAGACGCCTTCACTGGTTATGCAATTTAAATAGAACGTAGGAAATTCATATTCCAAAGGATCTTCTGAGTGAAGAGATGACGACACTTATTGGACGGCCGCGACTTAAGAACGTTTACAAAACGAGCATGAGGGAGGTGACATAGACGGCAGGATATGGGATATCATCACTGTTCAATGTTTCAGCTGATAACGTCAAAAAAGGGGCAAGAGATGCATGAAACAAAGCCTTTGGAACAAACAAAAAAAAAAGAACAGCAAACAATGAAAGTTCATAATTATCCCGGAATCAAGGTTTCATTGTGAGAAATGCAACCTGGACTACGATTCATGGATTGGCCTATTAAGCTATAGTAACTGGTGCCTTTAACGGTTTACAGTTACTGATCTATAAAATAAAAAATATCGCTACACTTGATATATTTCGTGATACAAGGTCATATCGCTGGTCATCCATAACAGTGAATTATGACTCTGTAGTTTAACGATAAGTTGTTGGATGACTCTCGTATGAGTTATCACCTGCTCATGCCTAGATGCTTTAATTAACTTACTTCTCCATCTTTAAATTGAAATGAATCATTAAGATAATTAAATGTAAAATGGTCAGCGAGTGTCTGGCTTGTAGACCCGTATTAAACAAATATACTTAATGAACAAACACAATGAACTAAATAATCAATAGCTAAAAGACACGATCGACATGATAAAAATAATATCATTTAAAGGTTAATTATAACATTAGACTTTAGTAATAAAATTTATGAAAGCAAAATAATCGAATTCCATGTCCCACAACTCACTAGGTAAATATGCAGCGCTATGTGAGCAAACCAAAGATATCAATTTAAATAAAACAAAGGGAAAATTAAATTATGTTTGAAAAACATACATAATTTTTCTAAAAAAAAAATATCAAAAAAAAACTTCAGAGTCTAATTACTTCCCTAAATAACGGTTGTATGCTTATATACTCTGTACAAATTAATTTTAAAATAAATTTTACAAACAAAAAAACCCCAAATACTGACTTAAATTTGGAAGGGAAATAATGAAATAATATTTTTTTTTATTTATTTGTAATTTAAATAAAATATCTTTTATGAATAATGTTTATTTTAAACTTTTGCCAAAATATAATATTTATCTAATAGGTAATAACAATTTCCTTTTGGCTATTTTAAAAATGTGTTATTGATTTATTTTAAGATCTAATTATATTCTTTTAGAAACTTGAAATTTAATATTTTAAGTAAATATATGTATTTTCTAAAATTCTTAATCAATGATTTTACAAGGTCTTGAAAATTAGTCTGATAAAAGGACAACTCTCCATAAAAATCCTTACGTGGAGGGACGTCAATGAAAATCATTGAACCCCCCCCCC
>CAXITT010001070.1:0-13650 GCA_964033795.1 Lymnaea stagnalis | reverse complement strand
ATTCTATGCAGTTACAATATGGTTTGAATTGTTTGTGTCATTACAATGAACATTTAAGTTATTAATTTTCAATATGTACCAGGGGTGGACAGTATTAAAAAACAAAAACAAAAAAGATATTGCCCTTGAAATCGCTCTTCGGCCTTATGGTTTGTTGAAAGTGTGGGTTTTCCCGCCTCGTGACTGGCCAGCGTCTTGAAGATCCCTGTCACAGGTATAGAGGCGCAATGAAAAAAGTCCTGCAAATAATTTATTGGGAGTGACTACCTCAATTTTGCAGTACATCTAAGAGAACACTCCCAAAAAAAAAAATGTAAACAATTGCACTTGAAATCGACCCCTAACATTAGAACTTGCAATGAACAACAATGAAGTCCAAAATGCTCATTTAAAATCCCGTATGTCACATGCGGCCCCCCCCCCTTTTCCAACTACCGAGACCTTGACATTCGTTGAATTGAGACTAAAAGAAAGAATACACATTTATGTTTTAAATCGAGTTTTTAAATAAATCTAAAGACAATATGTTAAAGAAGCTCATAAGGGACAAACATACACACAGATATTCCTTGTTATATAACTATATTATTTAAAAAGCAATCCATTATATTTCTTATTTTAAATTTGAAGAAAGGGTAAGTACGGTATAAGTTATGTTAAAGTGCGGTGATTAAATCAAACAAACTGAGAGCTTTGGCTTAGATAGGCAATATGGCGTCATATGAGCAATTATTAAGAACACATTCATTTTCATTTTATTTTGCAATTTTAAATACAAACTAAAACAAATAAAAAAATTAATACATTTGTTTGCACTAAAATCAATTGCTTATAAAATGATTAAGATGTTTCCTTATTTGTTACTTAAAAAAGGATTAGCAATGATGAAAGTAATACTTAAACCTTAACTAAAATAAAATCAGATATATATAATTGCATTACGCATTTAAATTAATAAGATTTCCATAAATATTAAAAAAAACTATGCTCTTTTAAAGAATTTTTGGCGTTACGTTCAGCCTAGCACATTCTAATGTATATCAATGTTAACAGTAAAAGTTAGATGAATTTCTTATAATATTTGAAAATACTACACAAAAAATAATCCGAATACGATTCCAACTTGTAAGGAATCCAACGCCATGATACTGTCCTCTATCTCAATGTCTACCCTCTAGCTCTTCCCCATATACATGTCTCTCGGTATAAAATATCATTTCTATATAACTGTTTCGAAATACAGCATTTGTTATCCTACCAGTGGCTGAAGTATTTTGTAGTATTTAAAACATGTCTTCTCCTTTAGACTACACATAAGGAAAAGTAATGAACAGAGCCACGTCATCCAAGTACCAAGAAGAATTCATCGATAAGCGTTTTGCTAGAGGTTGATTTACGACATCCGTTTATGAATATCCCAATGCAAAGTATAGTCGATAATACGAACTTATTACATGACATGCTTTTATATGAAGTAGATGAGCTAAATACATTACATGAATTATATGAAGTAGATCAGCTAATGGCATTGTATTAGCGATATGAAGTAGATGAGTTAATAACATGACATTCTTCATTAAAAAAAAAAAAGAGAAAATTACATGTAACATTTTTATGTGAAGTAAACGAGCTAATTACACTACTGACTTCACATAAAGTTAATCATTCTTAAACCAATGGAGAAAAAATTTCTGCCACTAAATGGTATGTTTCATTTATGTTTATATAGTGCGCTGTTAAACTCTTGCAGTGTCAGGGATGATAAACATTTACGAGAATGACATAGTTGGCGCAATGGAAAAATGACAGCGGTGAGGACAAAGCAGTTCCAAGACTTGCCCATAGAAATATTAAGACGGTAGTTTACACATAATACAATAACCAGAAACTTGGTAGTTCAAAAACCTGCCCATAGAAAGATCAAGTGATTCTTTACATATACCATACAATAGCCAGACAATTGGTTAGTGATTTTTTCAATTGTTAACCAAAATCAAGTCCGTTATTAAACATATTATGTTTAAGTATCCATTACCTCCAACTCAGCTTCTAATACTTATTGAAGTGACGTGTTTGTTTCGAAAATAGCACTACAATGTACTCTCGACTCCAGAAGATGGCTATAAAGACAAAAGAAATGAACATAAAGTCTACGAGTGAATGACAAGTGAAAATGAGATCTGACAATATTGGTCATGTTTTATTCAAGGCGGCTGGGAAATCAATGTTATTTAAGCTGTTTTCTGTAACCATGGCAACACTGCCATATAGCTCTGAAATGTAATCCTGACAATTAACTATTTCATATATCTCTGGCATATAAACCAGCAATTAATTTTTTTTATTGTTCGTTCTTCGCTTACTATTTGAAAAGTAGCCTGGACTAGATAAGTCACCTTGACTTGAGTAGTAGCCTGGACTAGATAAGTCACCTTGACTTGAGTAGTAGCCTGGACTAGATAAGTAACATTGACTTGAGTAGCAGCCTATACTTGAGTACTAGCGTTGATGTGAGACGCAGACTTGACCTGAATAGTAGCATTGACTTAGGTAATAGCCTTGACTTGAGTAATAGCCTTGACTTGAGTAATATCATTGACTTGAGTAATAGCCTTGACTTGAGTAATATCATTGACTTGAGTAATAGCCTTGACTTGAGTAATAGCATTGACTTGAGTAATAGCCTTGACTTGAGTAAAAGCCTTGACTTGAGTAATATCATTGACTTGAGTAATATCATTGACTTGAGTAATAGCCTTGACTTGAGTAATAGCATTGACTTGAGTAATAGCCTTGACTTGAGTAATAGCATTGACTTGAGTAATAGCCTTGACTTGAGTAATAGCATTGACTTGAGTAATAGCCTTGACTTGAGTAATAGCATTGACTTGAGTAATAGCCTTGACTTGAGTAATAGCATTGACTTGAGTAATAGCCTTGACTTGAGTAATAGCATTGACTTGAGTTATAGCCTTGTCTTGAGTAGTAGAGTCCACTTGAGCTGTATCTTATTTAAATGTTTGGATTATTTCCCCAATTCTCTGGTCATTGTCTATTTGTCTCAATAGCAAGACTAGTTCAAAACTAGGATGAAGAGAATAACCAGCTGTGTTTCTTTTTCTTCCCTGTGCTGCACAAAGCCGGAGCTGTAAGAATATTTACTGTGTCACTGTAATACCACATCAGATACTCAATTCATAAAACAACTTCACAAAACTCTGAAATATCTGACTAATAACATGCTGACATAACGCTGACACATGACAGTTTCGAATAAATTGGACATACAAACGTTTCATAAAAATTTGACGCATAACAGTTTTACATAAATCTGACATATATCTATGATGTATAATCAGAACATAACCGTGTCTTATGCCAACGTTGAACTGTCCAAAAAAAAAACAAGACATTTATTTATTTCTTTTTGCTGTCATTAGTCCGTTATAATGTGTTGGCATCAGTCCGTCATAATGTGCTGGTATCAATCCGTAACAATGTGCTGGTATAAGTCAGTCACAATGTGCTGGAATCGGTCCGTCACAATGTGCTGGCATTAGTCCATCACAATGTGCTGGCATTAGTCCATCACAATGTGCTGGCATTAGTCCATCACAATGTGCTGGCATTAGTCCGTCACAATGTGCTGGCATAAGTCCGTCACAATGTGCTGGCATTAGTCCATCACAATGTGCTGGCATTAGTCCATCACAATGTGCTGGCATTAGTCCGTCACAATGTGCTGGCATTAGTCCGTCACAATGTGCTGGCATAAGTCCATCACAATGTGCTGGCATTAGTCCATTACAATGTGCTGGCATAAGTCCGTCACAATGAGCTGGCATTAGTCCGTCACAAGGTGCTGGCATTAGTCGGTCACAATGTGCTGGCATTAGTCCTTCTCAATGTGCTGGAATCAGTCCGTCACAATGTGCTGACATTAGTCCTTCACAATATGCTGGCATTAGTCCTTCACAATGTGCTGGTATCAGTCCGTCACAATGTGCTGGCATTAGTCCTTCACAATGTGCTGGCATTAGTCCGTCACAATGTGCTGGCATAAGTCCGTCAAAATGAGCTGGCATTAGTCTGTCACAAGGTGCTGGCATTAGTCCGTCACAATGTGCTGGCATTAGTCGATCGCAATGTGCTGGCATTAGTCCGTCACAAGGTGCCAGCATTAGTCTGTCACAATGTGCTGGCATTAGTCCTTCACAATGTGCTGGCATTAGTCCGTCACAATGTGCTGGCATCAGTCCGTAACAATATCCTGGCATCAGTCTGTCACAATGCGCTGACATCAGTCCGTCACAATGTGCTGGCATCAGTCCCTCACAATGTGCTGGCATTAGTCAGTCACAATGTGCTGGCATTAGTCCGTCACAATGTGCTGTCATCAGTCGGTCACAATGAGATTGCATTATTCCGTCACAATATGCTTGCATCAGTCCGTCACAATGTGCTTGCATTTGTCCGTCACAATGTGCTGGAATCAGTCCGTCACAAGCTGCTGGCATCAGTCCGTCACAATGTGCTGGCATCAGTCCGTCACAATGTACTGGCATTAGTCTGTCACAATGTGCTGGCATCAGTCAGTTACAATGTGACGATGGTGTAAATTTTCCAGAAAAATATACAAAATGAAATGGGGGATTTTTGTTTAGAAATTTAAGCGAATCACCTCCGTCCTCGCAGCATATCCACCCAAAGTAAAGGAGAATCATACTTGTAGGATGCAGCTTGGCAACAGGTGCGTTGTCTGAGTTTTATGGATATTTTAGTGTGTAAATGTTATACGCCTGCAGGACTCCATCTTTGGATTTTAATTCAGAATTTCCTTCTTTTAGATGAGTTACCATCCAAGGTAAACTAGTCAAATGCATACGGGGAATATTTTTGCTTGACTTGACTTTGGTGGGTACTGGACTGAAGACCATGCACTTGAGATTGACTCGATCTATACCACTTGGCCACCCTGACATACAACCTTGACATGTGGCACTGACTTACTGTCATGACCAATACCAGTGATACATAACAGTGAAGCATATATAATTTAGAATATCATGCTATATTAACTACCCTCTACTTTAATAACAATACTGATGGCTTTTTGACTTGTAGTAATCTTTATTGACTAGGAGTTACATAGAAATTATTTGTCAATGTAAGCTGTATTACTCAAGTTGTTTGAGAGTTACTCGTGCATCGAGCTCCGTTATGCTCAAATTGTTGGAGAGCCACTGATGCCCCTAGCTCCCCATGCTCAAATTTCTACAATATCTCTGATACCAACTTGCCTTAATGTGCTCAAATAAACAACAATACAAGACACCAGCAACCAACATGTTTTAATGTGACCAATGAAACAAAACAACACAATATTGTGATGATTTGAGTCTAAATTTTGTAAATTCTTCCACAGTAAAATCAATCTTGTTAAATAATACCCCCTACCCACAGTTTGCTCTTGCAGTACAATAATCCGAGTAATCTCTTTTGTTATTATTGGATTCCGACGTGCGACGGCTCAAGCAACAACGTGATTCTGCGCCCCCCGCCCTTCCTCTTCCTTATCATTGTTCTGGGTGGTAAGTCAAATCCTTAAGTTTATGCATCAGAAGGGAAAAGGTTTAACAAATCTATGAAGAATATTATTTTCACTTAATCATGTTGTAATTTTTTAAAAAACAACAACTTAAATTTAAAAAAAACAACAAATTCCATCTCAATTCTCATCTCTCTGAAAATGAATTACCTACTTTATAAGGCATATTGCTATATAACTGCTTAAATTTCCATTGATATAACATAAGCTTAAGGGCAGAACAAAAAAATGTTATATTTTATTATATTTTGCCTGAATTTATTTATAAGTTAGTACACAATTGTACAGTTGAGGACCTGGTAGACAGAGGACATTCCTCTAGCTAATATTAGTCTGTTAGCCTCACATCAGTCATTCAGTCTTACCTGTAAATGATCTGTTAAAATACTTGTACCCAGGGTGACAGGAACAGGAGAAACAACCCATAAAGTTGCCACACACTTGGTCAAAATTATTGGTCAGATAGCTGGAACATTCATTGTGATCTGGAATAACAATTGACAGTCAACTATATTGGTATTTGAATTAATGTATAGCAAGACATATTATTGGCATGTAAAATTAAAATGTTTAGATTTAGTATAACCCCAATTATATTCCATAAAAAAGCAAAAATTTATTATGTACCCTCTCCAACATGAACAATTGATTTTCATAATAACAATTTTAACAAAATGTATCCTGATATATATAATAAATATTCGTTTCTGAGTTTTAATTTAATGTTTAGAGGTTGAGCTATATGTTTAAGTAAAATTTAATTTCACATAATCTAAACTTGTATGTCTTTTACTACTTTCTAATTAATGTTACCCATTTTAAATATAATGTCCGATCTAAATGACAAAAATGTTCAGAATAAATAGGACCAAAAAATATCCTTAATAAATCCTTTTTTATAAGTTGGTGAACAAAACATTTTATGTTTGCAGCAGGCACTAGTTTTAAATAAAAAAGATTAAATTGACAAAATAATTAACCATGTCATTGTCCATTTTCTTTACTGTGTCATTCTAAACATTGACAACTGGCATTGCCAAAACTGTTGACACACATTTTTTCCCAGCCTGACAGATGAGGAGTCCAGTAGTTCATTGATCTACATCTCTGTCACAGTGTGCTACTTTGGTTACAAAGAACATGGAAATATAGTTACAAACGGTATTCAAAATTCTGTCAATTTAAACTAATTGTTCATGTATTAAGTAAAAATATTACCTGAATACATGAAAAACAATATTTAAACTGTTAAATTTACCAGTCAATCCTAGTTTACAGAGGAATCATCTCACAGGGTCACATATGACAGCACCAGTACCACAGGCACAGTCATTGCCTCAATTGAATCCCCTTTTACTTTGACAACAAGCTGCATAGAGCAGGTCACACAGGTCCAATTTATCAAATGTTTATTCATTGATATCTGTTAAAATAGAAGGATGTATACATTTTTTTTTGCAACTTAAGTTATTTAAATTTTTTTAAATATTTTAAAATATATATTAAAAACAAAATTATAAATTTATAGACTGTAACACATGCTAAACTTTTGAAGATGTAACAATGTTAACAATTGCTATTTTGTGGATGGCCTGCCACTATCACTTGAATTATGATCAATCTCTCTCACTCAATAAGTAATAATATTTTCCAATGAATAAATTACATAGTACTTTATTAGATTTTATAACCACATCAATAATAAGCATTGCTCTGAGGATGTCCTGAAATAATGATTCAGGGATGCAACAATCACACACTTATATAATATTCCAAATCACAATTGAATCTCAAAACTTCCATACTTCATTAATCCATACAAGAGAGAATAAAAAGATGTCTGCTCCCTGTCAGATAAAATGGTACACTGCCTCAATCTACCAACTGCCTCAATCCGCACTAGAAAAATATAGTTCCCACTTTTTCTCGTGATTCACAAATGACTACAAAGTTATAATCAAATGACTACGCCAACCTGACATGTGTCACGTGTAGATTTACAGCCAACTTGGTCCATTACATAAACAAATTAAGACATTTTAATTTTTTTTTTTATTTCACATATATTTTTTTTTAAAATTATGTTTAATCAAGACAGAAAATTCTGGTTTGGTCATGTCAAAAAAACAAACAAAAAACATACATAAATATCACCTTCTCAGCTGACCACTCACCTTGGCCACTCACCAAATTCCTTGAAGACTGTAGCCACTTTTACACAATAATAGTCAGTGGTAGTACCCTGTACAAAAGTACAAATGTCATCAAATTTGGGATCACACACAATGTCCCTTGATATTCAGTTTAAAAAACATTTGTCACTCATTTACATCTGTGTTAAATACGCTATAAACCTTTGCAACAGTAGTACTTTTTTATAAATTTTTCCAAAGCTTTGCTAATTTCAGACTTAAATTCATTACATGGATTAAAGAAATAGATGACTACTTTAAAGCCCCTTTCAAACATTAGAATTACATTTCCTGTGGTCAGTGGTTTAGGATAAAAGGTTGGCAGGCAAAGAGTAATTTTTCTCTTATATGGAGGGGTGGCATTTTCATCCAAATGCATATATTTTGTTGGTTTACTTGCTGGTAAGCGGTAGAGAACATCTTTGCCAAAGCTGATGGCACTAGTCAAAGCTACAACACTGAATGTGGTACAGTTTGATATTAATTCAGTTCATTCCTATCTGTTTATTTCTTAATTCTTACTTTTGACACAACTTTTTCTGTCAGGCCCAAGAGTGTATCAATAGTTACACTTGCAGTTGAAGTTTCCTGTCAGTCCCCAGAGTGCACCAATAGTTACAGTTGCAGTTGAAGTTTCCTGTAAGTCCCCAGAGTGCACCAATAGTTGCACTTGCTGTTAAAGTTAGTTGTCAGTCCCCACAGTGCATCAATAGTTACACTTGCATTTGAAGTTTCATGTCAGTCCCCACAGTACACCAATAGTTACACTTGCAGTTGAAGTTTCCTGTCAGTCCTTAAAGTCCACCAATAGTTGCACTTGAAGTTGAAGTTTCCGCGTGTGTTCTCACATATATTCTCACAGTTGTTGGTTTTTGTTGTTCATTCATTGATATCTGAGACACAAACATTTTTTATTATTTAATAATTTAATACTTATCTCTTATGGCCATTATAGCTACAAGTTTATATCGCTCTAGAAAATCAAGATGAGTATACTTGATATGCTTAAATGGATTTTATTAAATTATATATTATTTTATTATTAAGAAACACAAAACCCCAGATTAAAAAAAATAAAAATAAACAAAAGTGAACTCAAATATATCTATCAGACATACCCTCACACATGTTATTTTTATTGCTGGTCTATCGTTTCCTACCAAGTCAAGAACAGCTGCCTATGTGTTGACACAGTCTTCAACTAATAAATCACAGTTGATGTCTTCAGTGATATCTAAACGATCAGGTTAAATGTAGGATAACACTGTACATTCAGGCATTCAGTGATATTTTAATGAACAGGTTAAATTTAGGATAAAATTGCACATATAATTCATGAATAAAAAAATCTTAATTAAAAGACATGATAAAATTTAACTGGGAAATTTCACTTTTCCCGCAAAATGAGAACAAATTATAAAAAATTGATTTCTCACCTATAGTTTTGTGTCTTGACTCAGAGTGTATCCAGTTTTGCAGTTACATAAAGCAGAGCAAATTCAAACTGAGCAAGCATGGAGTAAACGCTTCACTGAGCAAGCCTGGGAAAAACCCTTCTCCTTACACAAAGTTGCATCAGTTTGTTTTGATAGAATGAAACATTTGTTGTTACAAATTTTTTCAGCAAAATTTGATTTACATAATATATTATTTTTACATATATTTTATTTAAAAATAACTTTATTTCCAAAGGGTTTGATTTTTAAAATAGCTTTGATGTTATTTGAACTGTTCCTCTTTTGCATTTAATTCATTTGAACTATTCCTACTTTGATTTGAAAACATTTGAACTATTCCAACCTTGAATTAACTTAATTCAAACCATTCCCACCTGGCATTTAGTTCATTTACCTATTTCTGAGTTGCATTAAATTCATTTGAACTATGGCCACCAGGCATTGAGTTCATTTGAACTATTTCTATGTTGCATTTAGTTCATTTGAACTATTATTTTGTTGAATTAAATTTAGTTGAACTATTTCTTCCTTGCATTTAAATCAATTGAACTATTTCCACCTGGAATTGAGTTCATTTGAAAAAGTCCTACTTTGAATAAATTTAATTTTAAATAAATCTACCTTGCTGGCAAGTTCCATTAAAAATTTCAGGTTTTATTTACTTTTGACAGGAATATGGATAACCGACCTCATTGTTTAAACAAAACGTTTGTTATGTGTGTGTTCTCTCGGCACACTCATCAATATATGATCAACATTGATCTGTGGTTTAGAAATTACAAGAATAGATCAATTAATTCAACATCCAAACATGACATGTAAAGAAGAATATGCTGATGTGACAATGTGCCACTTTTTGTAAACTGCATTTCTATAACAAGTTGTATGTGTATGGGTGCCACAAGGGCTACAGGGTAACTGACCGATGTTAGCTCATCCTCACACACAAGGATTTTTAATTCAGATTAAAATCATGCGTGTCCAGTGGAGATGCTATTCAGTTAAAACAGGTTTTACCAAAGTAGCATTACATGTGTGTAACTGTAATGACTGCACCCGAACATTCCGCACACTCACGAAGTAAACACATTATCACAACGCAAGTTGTACTTCCCCCAATCACACCAAGCAGTTCACTTCGCATCGTCAATAGGGAGAAACAGGCATGGGGCAGTGGCACAAAAAGACGCTAGTTGTTAAACTATTTTTTTTTTGTAAATATATTCAATCATTATCTGATTTGTTTTTGTATTTAAAATTTGGCCACGGTTGTTGTGAAGCCAGCGAGGCAGCTGGTTTTAAGGTTTTAGGGTGGACACCTATGTGGTAAATCATGACAGTGATGACAATATGTTGTTGTAATGGCAAGACAATCATCATAATTTTTGTACATTTAATTGTCATATAATGTAAGGGTAATAAGGGAGAGACTGCAATATAATGTGATGATTCTTGTAGAACATTAAATTTACTTGTTTGAGAAACTAATAAAGTTTTGGAAATATAACTTCCACTACTACTTGTCACTCCATTATATCATGTTTACAGCGTCCACTACTTTTATATGTAAAGATCTCTGACGGGTTTGAAATGCTAACATTTTTTGAATTATGAGAACATTGTGTTGTCTCCAAATTTAGAGACATTATTTTTGCAGCTTTTATGTGCTGTGTATACCAAGTTTCTTATGTTGCATATGCCAAGTTTCTTATGTTGCATATGTTAAGTTTTACTGAGTTAATGTTTTGTTTCCTTTTTTATTCAACATGGATAACTTTCATGTTCATAATCTCTATCCATGTTCTAGTTAAGATATTACCTAGGACCAATGAATGAAGAACATCTATAAGTGAGACGTATGCTTTGAAATTATGACATTAAGATACAAAAATATAATGGATAGCTGTAACGGACTATGTTTTCACATGAAAACAGAGAGGTAGCATGAGTGAACAGTGAATAGTGTTGTTCATGTTTTTTCCACGGGGAGAGACAATCAATGGATTGTATTTTGAGATGCATATGTGAACTCCACGTTTTTGGAGAGTAAAATTATGTTTTTGTCAGAGCGGTTGTTTTCCACGCTTTGCTGGTAATAAAGTATGAGTTAACTGAGATAGTGAGAGTTGAGCGCAGAGCAGTAGAGAACGGTGTGATTAGACAGTTGAGCTGAGTTGACAGTAGTGTGAGGACGTATCTTTCTTAATGATGGAATACTATAGATATATATGTGAAATTACATTCATGCAAGGATTATTTATTAATATTATCAATATAAAGTGTGTTCAATAAAGTACTGTGAGTTTAACCAGGATTCAGTATTCTTATTTGCGTGCCCGGATAATAAGTGGAAGAATGAAGAAGTCTTAGTCGGCATCCTGAAATATCAACATAACATAAGTAACCAAACTACTGACATAACCCACAGCATAAGAAATAAGCTCCCACGCCATGTCAGAGTAGATGAGTGTTACAATAGCATTTTTGAATTTTAAAGAAACCTTTTTATTCAATATTTTGGGGACATTGGGTCTACGAAATTTCCTATGTTTAAAAACCAGATTTCCTATAATGTTTCGTGTCTTTGTCTTTTCACTTTATCCTGGTTCACAGTCACTGTGTGGGTCATACCTCTCCCAAACATCATCACTGACACACTTGTCTACCTACATGGTCTAGCAACAGTCGATATTACTATACATGGCGTGGCCATTGCTTATTTTGCAAACGATTCCACATATTTAAAAAATGTCGAAAAAAAGTGGAAATGATATTAACCGGAAGGAAGTAGATACATTTATCCTTGGTTTGACAACATAAAAAGTCCAATGGCCGTAAGCAACGAACAAATCTAAAGATGTTGCATTCACGATGTTACCTACATTTGTTTTGTCTTTTTCTTTTCTTGTCTTTTTTTTTATATTACAATGAGAAACAATAAATGATCATTTATTTAATTTAGTGATCATTTTGGCTCCTGGTTTGAATTGAAAGTTAGCCATCTTTTTGTCGGGGGTTTGACTGGGCTTTGGTTGGAATTGAACTCCCGACCACCAGTTTGAGATTTGCTCAGTTTAGACCATTCAGCCACCAACGATTTGGTCCGTCTTAAAAAAAAGAGGGCAGCATGACTTCTTGTACGTCCGCGCATATACGTTATGTAAGACCTCACGAAACAGATGAATTGCCCCAACGAGTCCGACCCCATGATCCTTTACTGCAAGGGCGGCTGCTGATTTTTAATGTTGGGGCGCCCCATAATTAAGATCAAGCTTATCCCAAAAAAATGTCCGGAAAAAAATCGTAAGACACTATGTCTAATTTGTATTAAAAAAAATTAATTTAATTTAAAAAAAAAAAAATTCGCGATTAAATTGAAAAAAAAAAAGTTGTATTGAATCTGGTAAATTAAAAACAAAATACAAAAATATATAAACCATACATTTTATAAGTTTGATCTTAATTAAATCTAGACCATTATGGATTGTTCTGTAACTGGTTTAGGTTGCCCGGTGCAAAGGTTCTGCCTTTTCGTGGCGCACCGGACTAGTAGGGTTTCTATAACCCGAAGCTAAAGAACCTGGCATTTTTCGCACACTCACGAAGTAAACACATGATCACAACGCAAGTTGTACTTCCTCCAATCACACCACGCAGATCACTTCGCATCGTCAATAGGGAGAAACGGGCATGGGGCAGTGGCACAAAAAGACACTAGGTTTTAAACTATTTTTTTTTTTGTAAATATATTCAATCATTATCTGATTTGTTTTTGTATTTAAATTTTGGCCACGTTTGTTGTGAAGCCAGCGAGGCAGCTGGTTTTAAGGTTTTAGGGTGGACACCTATGTGGTAAATCATGACAGTGATGACAATATGTTGTTGTAATGGCAAGACAATCATCATAATTTTTGTACATTTAATTGTCATATAATGTAAGGGTAATAAGGGGAGAGACTGCAATATAATGTGATGATTCTTGTAGAACATTAAATTTACTTGTTTGAGAAACTAATAAAGTTTTGGAAATATAACTTCCACTACTTTTTGTCACTCCATTATCACATGTTTACAGCGTCCACTACTTTTTTATGTAAAGATCTCTGACAGGTTTGAAATGCCAACATTTTTTGAATTATGAGAACATTGTGTTGTCTGCAAATTTAGAGACATTATTTTTGCAGCTTTTATGTGCTGTGTATACCAAGTTTCTTATGTTGCATATGCCAAGTTTTCCTGAGTTAATGGTTTGTATCATTTTTTATTCAACATGGATAACTTTCATGTTCATAATCTCTATCCATGTTCTAGTTAAGATATTACCCAGGACCAATGAATGAAGAACATCTATAAGTGAGACGTATGCTTTGAAATGATGACAGTAAGATACAAA
>CAXITT010001069.1:136864-149326 GCA_964033795.1 Lymnaea stagnalis | reverse complement strand
TTATAAACTAGTACTGAAGTTATTATGATAAACCATTTAGATGATAATTTAAAACAAAAGAAATGTATTAAATTTGTCCAACTAACTACAACATAAATGCATACATTAACATAACCAATCTACACAAGCTCACCTGGTCAATACCATTAACTGCTGTTGGCAAGAGAAATCTGCTGTACAAGTCACCAATTAGGCTGCAGGGATCTCCTTCAGCATGATGATCATGGCTTCTTCTGCCTGCAGTTGGACAAGTTCCTGGAAAAATAACCATGTGTCATCAAATACTATTAAGTACAACAGTATGGTAAGGTAAATAATACAAAATTACTAATGTCCACTACAGACAACTTTGCACAAAATCAAATGAATTGTACGAAAATATTGCTGGTCTAATGAAATGTGAGTGAAATTATGCAGCCTTCAAGACTCATAAAATATAAAAATTCATCTCACCTGATCATAAATAGCAGTTAAGTTGATTTGTTAGTGACCACAAAAAGTCATAAATGGCATCAACCTGCTTCACAGAGTAAGTTGTGCAATGTCCTTCCAACACAGCAGTTGTCTGCCCATCATGTGGTTTCTTATTTGGTTTGGAATTTGTATATTTGTCTTCATAAAAAAAGTGCATAAAGTGGTCCCAGTTTTCAAACAATCTTTTTAGGCATCTTGCAATACCAAGCCATATGGTGCAGACATGCTTGATACTTTTCATCTGTTCTGTACCATACAGGACTTGCTGGTTCTTCAATTCACTCTGTCTCTTCACACTTTTCTTGAAGAAGTAACAAACGTCAACCAGGACCTCCTGAACTTGGGGGAGACTGGAAGCCCCCTTTTTAGCTGCAAGATGCACCAGATGGAGGCAACGTCATGCCAGATAAATGTCTTGCTCTCCTTTAGTAAAACTGTATACTCCATAGTATTGGCCAGTCATCACATTGGCATTGTCACAGCCTAATGCAATGCAGTTTACCCATGAAATGCCCTGTGAATTCAATTCATCTGCCATGATCTTAAATATATTCTGTCCTGTGGCCGAGGACGCTTTGCACACCGGCAAAGCTGGGAGATGAGAATTTACAAGGCGACCCTATCCTTCAATGGTGACCACTGGAGAGTACTGCTTTTTGTCTTTACTACCATCAGTAGCAATACTGAATGTCAAGCTCGGCATCCTAATGGCTAAATTTTTCATAGTCATTGCAGACATTTCTAAAAATCATAGCTGTTCCTATATCTCTGCCAAATTTTATATCTGATATGAATAAAAGAAAATAATAAAGATATTAATGAAAATATCTGGTATGACAATAAAATAATTATTCCTATGGCACAAATCATCTTTAAAGCTGCACTCAGAAATGTACTCTTTTTTATTTTATTAAAACATATCTTCTATGCAAGCTACTTGATTTTGGAAAAGTGATTTTGAATTTAATATTTGACAAAAAGATGTCAAGGATGTACTTTTACTCAGTGCCTATTTAAATGACTTAAGGGCTTTGATTTCAAAATGTTTTTTTGCAATCGTTTTGACTCTTTTGACACTCAATAACTACAGCAAGTCGTTGAGGGGATATATTGTTTATGGGATAGAGCTATTTAATGGGTTCTAAAAATATATTTCAATATTTCAAATGCGACTAACTAGATATTAAAAATTATGTCCAAATCCAACTTCCCAGTGCAGACTATTTGGATAATTTATTTTATTTTAAAAATCTTCTCTAGTTTTCTCCGTTTTCACAATTGCTGCTTTAGTGAATTATGTGCCAGTCTTCTAGCACGCCTAAATTAGGAAAAGTAAAGTACTGTAAAGAGTAAAGTAAAAGTTAAAAGTCAAGTAAAGCAACAATATAAAAACATGTGACATGTGGTAAGAATCCCTGCCTTATTTATTATTACTAGGCACTTTGATGAAAATTTCAAAACATTTTTAAAAATATAAAAATACTACAGCTGTATAGAGCCTGGAGAATAGATTACAAAAACATCAAGATCAACTTTCTAGCTCAAGTGGTTCAAAAGTTATGAATTTTTTAGTAGGGACCTCAAAACCACTTTTATACTATGGGGTTTTCCTCCACATTTGTAACCCTCATTTTGCCTTTTTTTAAATGCCTATAACTTTATTTTAAAATGAGACAAAAATATAATATTTACAGGGTACATAGTACATAGTTAAATGAGTACTTCTAAATAAAGCCACAAAATATAAGTAAGATTTTGTTAATGTTCCGCAAAAATTAAAAAGAAAATCTTTATTATTTTCCTATTAAAAATATATAAAATATGCTGACTCGTCACTTATTTGTAATTAACGGTAATTAATTAAATATGTTAATTATTTTTTTTTTTAATTTCCCAAAACTTATAATAATAACAATATTCTTTAGATATTAATTTCAAATCTTCTGTGGAATTGTTTAACATTTATAAGTATAAACAAATAATAAAGGGATTATTTGTTTCATATAGTTAAAATTGATGATTACACTTTTTATTTTACCATTTTCTACATATGTATATTATATATTATTCCTATTTGAGTATGACAAAACAATCAGTATGTCATTTATTTTAAGTTTATCATCTTGTTTTACAAATCAACATGTATTGTTAGAATCAACTTTGACTTTAGAGATAAATAGAAAATAAAATAAGTTATAGTCATTTGTTTGAGGTAAGTACAAGCTTTTATGATTGTTCTTTAGTAATATCTAAAGTAATTCTTGGATTATTGTGCCAGAAAGTGTGTTTTTTTCTTTGAGAAACTGAGGATTATATAATAATTCTCTTGTGGAATATTGTGATTAAATATAGGATACTTCAATACCAAAGGTAAGTGAATATTTTTAAATTTTTTACTTAGTTTATGCCTTAAGTAAGAATCACAATATTCATTAAAATTTTATTACATATCCTAAAATATCATTAAATATAATTTATTATAATATTACAAAGTAGTTGGGTTGGGACTTGGCCTTAACCCTGATATAGTATACTTTGTAATATACTATATGTATAAATGGCCTATAGCCTATGTTCATTATATATATAAATAAATATTTATCTATAAATATATAAACTAATATAAATGATTATTATATTAGTTGTAATAAAAGCTATTTATCCAACTCCTTAAATCATTTATAATAGTATAATTACTATTATAATTCTTTTACTAAGCCTATCTAAGTCAAAGACAAGAGCTTATCAATCCCATGTCAGTGTCAGCCAGGTCCATGGGAACCAACCCAAAAATTAAAATCACTGATATTCAATAAGCCAATAATAATTATTTATGTTATAAAACATTTTTTATTTATACAAAATGATTTATTATTAGTTACATTTCCCATTTACACTCTGGATAGCCAACTTAATGAATTATTAATTACCCCACGGCCACTATCGATAATTGGAAATAAGCAGACAAGCACGGTGGCCATGATGACAAATTACATAGCCTAAGCCTAAAAAATGACATCTTGAAAATTCGTTTTTGAAGCCCACCCATGGTCTACACTCATGAATTTTGGATACGTTGTAAATGAACCTATACATTATAAGAGCTGATTTTTTTTATTATTGAGCGCATTTTTACAAAAAAGTTATTATTGAGTGAAGTTGACCAATTTTTAACTTCAATTTTCAAAGCTTTAAGCTTGACCAAAAAAATCAAAGAACTCTAAATATAACAGGTAAGATGTCGGCTTTAATTAATTGGCGGTAGTAAAATTATATTATCATGCTAAAAATTGATTATAAAACGCGAAACAACGATACCCTCAGTAAGTTAAAAAAGTAGAGGTCGCCATTATGACAACGAAAATACGATACCCGTTTTTCGGGTATTTCCGGTCGATACCGAGGTCCCTAATTATTACCCTTTCTTTTATTAGCCTTATATTATCATGCCTTACTTAAGTCTTTTCATTCCTCTTATATAGAGAGCGTACAACTATATACGTTGGTTATTTTCGCTAATAAAATATTGTCTTTTTTATTTTTTTAGTGTTCAATACCTATTTTATCATACATTTGGAAAAAAAATATATAAAAATATAATATTTAAAGATTTAAAATAATAATTGATGTTTTTTAGCGAATTCGAGGTTAAAATAATTTTCGCATTCCATAATCTGATATGTCAACTAAAAAAAAAAATATATAAACTTTTTAATTGGCAAATAATGAAACACATGACTGAAAAATGATGAAACGTGTCTAAAGTAAAAATCTAAAAAGCTATTTTTAGTTATGAGTCAATTTGTTTATAGTTATGAGTCAATTTGTTTATAGTTATGAGTCAACAGCGGATTTATAAAACAATATGCACTACCAACCTATGTACCAAACTATGTACCAACCTATGTACCAACCTATGTACCAACAACCTATGTACCAACCTATGTACCAACAACCTATGTACCAACAACCTATGTACCAACCTATGTACCAACCTATGTACCAACCTATGTACCAACCTATGTACCAACAACCTATGTACCAACAACCTATGTACCAACAACCTATGTACCAACAACCTATGTACCAACCTATGTACCAACCTATGTACCAACCTATGTACCAACCTATGTACCAACCTATGTACCAACCTATGTACCAACCTATGTACCAACCTATGTACCAACCATTACAATGGCATATTCTTGTTGACAATAAAAGATTACTGTTCTTACTAAATTGGGTATAAATTTAATGTCTCTCTCATTATCTGGTAACAAATACTGCAGGCAGTAAAACTCGTGTGGACGTAGCTATCTTCCATCGAGCGCCTCACCAGGTGACCGATAGGGGAAAACCAACCAGATATGGCGGGTATCGTGTAAAATAAAATACCTGAGGCAGACCAAAATCACAACCAAGTGCCTTGTAGGAAATGGAGGAATCCACAAAAGCTAGGGAACCTTAGCACAACCAATAGGCACTGTCTACAACCAATAGGCACCCAATAGGCACTATCTGCAACCAATAGGCACTGTCTACAACCAATGGGCACTGTCTACAACCAATAGGCACTGTCTACAACCAATAGGCACTGTCTACAACCATCCCCTTCAGCATCTTGCATATGCTGATCACATAGCACCGAGTAAAGAGGGTGCACCACCAAAACCCCAGTTGAAATTGGCTGAAAGCCAGGCCTGGGCTTAGATGGAGGGATGATGTGGACAAAGATCTACAGCAGCTGGGAATCCAAACATGGCAAAGAAAAGCACCAGTTACGCCTGAGTGGAAGAAAGTGGAGAGGCAGGTAAAAGCACGGTGTGGGCTGTAGCGCTACTGGGAATTGACAGTAAAAATGTAGACAAAGTTGATGAAGATCTGAGCAAGATTCAGTTGCATTTAATTTGAAGAATGGAGCTGAAATCACGGCACATCTTGTGTGCACGCACTAATAAGGTAAAAATCATTTTTAAACCTAAGTCATTTATATGAGATTTCATTCATATGTTATTTGACACACACACCCCTCCCCTCCCCACTATACAATAAATGGCCCTGTACTTACCATATTCTTGAGCCTCTTTAACTGCTGCCAGTCTTTTATTTAAACTCTCTTCAGTTTCTGTCTTTCTATCCCTCAGTCTTTTTTCCTAAACAAATGAGCAGGTAATAAAAAGGTTGAAACTCAGCTTATTACAGCACAAACTGATAACACTGATAATCTATGGCCTCCTTAAGAATCCACCTTATTTCAATCTGAAATTGTGGAGTAAAAAATGTACGCGTGGAGTAAAAATGTATGCCTTGAGCAAAATCAGAATTACCGGATAGGTATGTAAGGCAAGTTTTTTTATGAGCCAGTAAAATAATTTTGTAAAACTATATGGAAATTTAGTTTTCACAATTTGGGTAATGAAAGCAACTATTTTATATAGGAGGGCCTTTCATTTCTTAATATTTGATCCATGAATCAAAGACGGCCTGCTAAAAAATAATTTAGGGGGGGGGGGGGAAATGTTGTTTAAATTTGTATTTTTAAAGATTGCAAGTTCCTCAAGACTATTATAGTTTATCAAACAAAGATGTACAATTGAATGTTTTGCGTTACAAGTTAAGATAAGAGGGTTAAAAAAAAAAATGTGGGGGGGGGGGGGGGGGAAATGTTGTTTAAATATGTATTTTTAAAGATTGCAAGTTCCTCAAGACTATTATAGTTTATCAAACAAAGATGTACAATTGAATGCTTTGCGTTACAAGTTAAGATAAGAGGGTTCAGATTGAATAAAATAAATGCCTTCCGGGCTTGGTGGGCTAATAAAGATGTATCCTGGTGTTGGCTTGAGGCCAGATTTTTTTATATTTTGACTCCATTGATTTCAACATCTAGCACACAGAGTTTTCCAGCATTTGTAATTTCCTTCACAGACGTTTTACTGAAAAGTTCATAATAGAAAATGTGATCATAAGAATAACAAAAAACAAAGATCGCCAGACTGATATAAATAGAATCCTCTTAAATAAAATTAGAGGTGAGGTTTTTCCTAAAGACTTTTTGTTGTATCTTGTTCCACAGAGATTTCCAGAAAACTGAGCATATTCAAGGAAGTCCTTTTCAGCAATTAACTTCTCAAACTGTTCCTCTGAGCATTTTTCTTTTTAAATTGTTTAACTGAAGGGGATAAATTCACACACCTGCAGGTAATATGTAAATTTAGTAGGCTTCTGATTGTAGCACCGCAGAATAAGTTAATAACTTGTTTTGTTTATGATGAATTAGTGTAAATATTTTACAAAAGAAAAGTCTTTGGTTGACATTTTTTAGACAGGATTTGTGTTCAATGCCATGTCAGCTTATTATTAGTGGTGACAGTACCTAGGTACTGATATGTGTCGACTTGCTCTGTACTGTGATTTTGTTATTGTGTGATCTGCAATTAGGTGATTCTCCCTTAGGAAATGGACAAACAAATTTCTTTCCTGTTTGAGACATTCTGCTGAAGAAAAGTTTCATTGCACCAACTGATAAAGCTTCAAATTTTTGTTATAACCTTTCACCGTTAGATAATAAGCCAATGTTGGAAGTATCATCTGTAAATTTTATGATTGAAACAGTCTTGCTAAGGCTCTGGATCTAATTGTTTTTTCTTTTTTTAAATATAGGACAGGGGATTTAATGCAACCTTGTGGCACCTTAATACTTATTTCTCTAGTTAATGATATTTGGTCATTCACCTTGACATATTGTGAGTGATTTGTTAAAAAGCTCTGTATTCACACTTGAATATTTGAAGTTAAACCTAACCAATAAAGCTTTCAAACTATAAGTTGTGGTAGGATAGTGTTAAATACTGATGAGAAGAGTAAACAAAGGGCCTTTTAGGGTATTTCACACAACCACTAAACTATACCATCTTTAGTAGGGTATATCATACAGAAACCAACCATTTACACCATCTTTAGTAGGGTATATCATACAGAAACAAACCATTTACACCATCTTTAGTAGGGTATATCATACAGAAACCAACCATCTACACCATCTTTAGTAGGGTATATCATACAGAAACCAACCATTTACACCATCTTTAGTAGGGTATATCATACAGAAACCAACCATTTACACCATCTTTAGTAGGGTATATCATACAGAAACCAACCATCTACACCATCTTTAGTAGGGTATACCATACAGAAACCAACCATTTACAACATCTTTAGTAGGGTATATCATACAGAAACCAACCATTTACACCATCTTTAGTAGGGTATATCATACAGAAACCAACCATTTACACCATCTTTAGTAGGGTATATCATACAGAAACCAACCATTTACACCATCTTTAGTAGGGTATATCATACAGAAACCAACCATTTACACCATCTTTAGTAGGGTATATCATACAGAAACCAACCATTTACACCATCTTTAGTAGGGTATATCATACAGAAACCAACCATTTACACCATCTTTAGTAGGGTATATCATACAGAAACCAACCATCTACGCCATCTTTAGTAGGGTATATCATACAGAAACCAACCATCTACACCATCTTTAGTAGGGTATATCATACAGAAACCAACCATCTACACCATCTTTAGTAGGGTATATCATACAGAAACCAACCATCTACACCATCTTTAGTAGGGTATATCATACAGAAACCAACCATCTACACCATCTTTAGTAGGGTATATCATACAGAAACCAACCATCTACACCATCTTTAGTAGGGTATATCATACAGAAACCAACCATCTACACCATCTTTAGTAGGGTATATCATACAGAAACCAACCATCTACACCATCTTTAGTAGGGTATATCATACAGAAACCAACCATCTACACCATCTTTAGTAGGGTATATCATACAGAAACCAACCATCTACACCATCTTTAGTAGGGTATATCATACAGAAACCAACCATCTACACCATCTTTAGTAGGGTATATAATACAGAAACCAACCATCTACACCATCTTTTGCAGGGTATGTGTTACAACAACCACTTACCTACACCATCTTTTTCCCCGGCCTTGGTTTTCTTGTTGTATCTGCAAAGCATAAGACAGGACAATGAGCAAAGTCTTAATAAGACTGGACAATGAACAAGGTCTTAATCCATTAATTGTCACAGACATAATGAGATAATAATTCCTTCTCGTTATGTTTAAAAATAATAAAAGTAATTGCTCTTATAGTGTTTGATTTGAAACAAAGCAGTGTCCAGTGTATGGGTGCACAAATGGAGTATAGATGTGTCCAGTGTATGGGTGCACAATGGAGTATAGCAGTGTCCAGTGTATGGGTGCACAATGGAGTATAGCAGTGTCCAGTGTATGGGTGCACAAATGGAGTATAGATGTGTCCAGTGTATGGGTGCACAATGGAGTAAAGCAGTGTCCAGTGTATGGGTGCACAAATGGAGTATAGCAGTGTCCAGTGTATGGGTGCACAATGGAGTATAGCAGTGTCCAGTGTATGGGTGCACAAATGGAATATAGCAGTGTCCAGTGTATGGGTGCACAAATGGAGTATAGCAGTGTCAAGGGAATTGTTGCATAATGGAGTAAAGCAGTTTCCAGTGTATGGGTGCACAAATGGAGTATAGCAGTGTCCAGTGTATGGGTGCACAATGGAGTAAAGCAGTGTCCAGTGTATGGGTGCACAAATGGAGTATAGCAGTGTCCAGTGTATGGGTGCACAATGGAGTAAAGCAGTGTCCAGTGTATGGGTGCACAAATGGAGTATAGCAGTGTCCAGTGTATGGGTGCACAAATGGAGTATATTAGTGTTTATCAAGCTGAGATATTTAGTGTATATGTACAAACATGCAGTATTTTATTGATTATCAAGCTGAGATATCTAATGAATATGTACACACATGCAGTATTTGATTGATTATCAAGCTGAGATATCTAATGAATATGTACACACATGCAATATTTTATTGATTTTCAAGCCGAGATATCTTAAGTATCTGTACACGCATCCAGCGTTTTACTGATTATCAAGCTCAGATATTTAGAGAATATGTACACACATGCACTATTGTATTGTTTATCAAGATCGGAGATCTAATGTTTGTGCACACATGCAGTATTATATTGATTATCAAGCTACTTGAGAGGGTGTGGTGCAAAGATGACTGGGGGAAAAACAGAATCACAAATTACTTACGAGAAACACTAGGTACTCTTTGAACAACTTCTCCAACAGTGTGCTTTTCCTGCTTCCAGGCGGTTCACTCATAACAATAGGTTGAAGTTCTGTCGCGCCCATGGTGACGAGGCTCTTTCCACAGTTACGTGCTAGTTTAATTTTTTAAAAATAATATCTGAAAGAATATCTTTGATAGATTATCATTGATAGAATATCTAATCTATGAAAAGTTTATACGGTACTAGAAATTATATAACAATAAAATGCTCTATTCCTTGAAGGATCTGTAAACATGAGAAATAAAGGTTTTCAGATATTTTATTGTCCTTCTTTGGGTTTTCTTCTAAGCTTTGTATATTCCTTATTTTCAAACTGGATTGTGTTTGTTACGGATGGCTTTGGGAACTCAGTCGTCCCTTTAGTTGACATGGTGTGTATCATGGCTAGCAACTTCCTTCCTGGCATTATGGTTATCAAATCACAACATCATCATACATGACTACCAATCATGCGATTATTATTTCCTGTGCATAACATGATCAATTCATTTCACACACACACACAGGGACATTTCCATCATCTAACTGAAAGGATCAAAATTCCCTCCAGGCAGTTTGCCAACATTGTTGACTACTTCCTTATTGAGGAAAGTGGCCATGGTCTTTCAAATTCTTAAGACAACTATAACATCATGCTCATCTCAATCGTCTGGTCTCCGCACAGTGTCCACAGTGGCGACCAAATAGACACCTGCAGTTCTATCTTTCAGTGTCCACAAACAGGCCTACATTCACTAACAATTAATAGATATTCTACCTTTTGTTGTTTAGCTTCAAGATACTTCCCATGATGCCTTGTAACAAACAGCAACAGTAAAACCCACAGAGACAAGAAGATAAGGGTAAACAGTTTTATCTTAAGGGTAGTGGTGGTGAGAAAAGGGGGGGGGGTGTGTCCGCTGGTCAATAGACCCAGCCAGGTAGAGATTTAGGGGGGGGGCGCTATGATGATTATGTATGGAGGAATTAATAATCTTAATCTCTTTGATCACACAGACACCATACACTGAATGTCATTGTTAAAACAATCAGGCCAATCAATGGATTTACGGTGAGTTCTATAATTAACAACTGAGTGTTGTGTTGTTCTTCTGTCAAAATCTGGTAAAGGTAACTAACTGGTTAGCAGTACAATCTCAAACAGCTAACAATTAATCTGTGTTGAGTGTTAACTGAATGGGGGTATTAACTGAATGGGGGTGTTAACTGAATGGGAGTGTTAACTGAACTGGGGTGTTAACTGAATGGGGATGTTAACTGAACGGGGGGTGTTAACTGAACGGGGGGGTGTTAAGTAACGGGGGTGTTAACTGAACGGGGATGTTAACTGAACTGGGGTGTTAACTGAACGGGGTTGTTAACTGAACAAGGGTGTTAACTGAACGGGGGTGTTAACTGAATGGGAGTGTTAACTGAATGGGGGTGTTAACTGAATGGGGGTGTTAACTGAATGGGGGTGTTAACTGAATGGGGGTGTTAACTGAATGGGGGTTTTAACTGAATGGGGGTGTTAACTGAATGGGGTGTTAACTGAAAGGGGTGTTAACTGAATGGGGGTGTTAACTGAAGGGGGTGTTAACTGAAGGGGGTGTTAACTGAATAGGGGTGTTAACTGAATGGTATGCTAACTGAATGGGGTGTTGATTGTTAAATGAATGGGGGTGTTAACTTAATGGAACTTTAACTGAATGGGGTGTTAATTGAAAGGGGTGTTATCTGAAACTGTTTCCGCACTAAACGGGGGGCATGGGGTCACGAATCCCTCTTACAAATGTGAATTTGCAGATTAATTAGAGTGCAGCAGAACGTTTGTGCTACACTTACACGCAGTTATTTATCGATTAAGTTGTTGGACTTGTTACAAAACAATTTATCGTTTTGAAGACATTGTGTAGCCTTTAAGATCCTTAACAGAATTAAGGTGAGTTACAGATACAAGGATACAGCTCAATACAACGACACAGTCTGGGTTATTGTGAACAGTCTGGGGTATTGTGAACAGTCTGGTTTATTGTGAACAGTCTGGGGTATTGTGAACAGTCTGAGTTATTGTGAACAGTCTGGGGTATTGTGCACGGCCTGGGTTATTGTGCACGGTCTGGGTTATCGTGCACAGTTTGGGTTAATGTGAATATTATGTGTTATTGCGCCACTTGTATCACAAATGAAATGCTGTCTGCTAATGATTATCAAAGGAGGATACTGCATAGCATCGTGGACAGTTTGACAAGAAATTTAACCGCTACCCTCCACTCCACCCTAAAAAAAAATAATTATATATTCCGCAGAGGCTTTGAAGCATTTAGACTTTGGCAAAGGTGGTGTAGAGAATCCTCAACAGATGTACGCTGCAGTAGGTGCATAAAGAATACAATGGCAATTTTTATTAATAAACCTAGATGTGGCCCGCCAAACAACGGTGGCAGAGATGTGTCAACGCCCCACCTGCTAAAGTTACTTGGCAAAACATGCATTTAAAGAACAGGGGCGCCATTTCAGGTTTTTCAAAAAAAAGGGGGGGTGGGGCCACAGTACATCACAATATAAATAAAAACCTGCACATTTGGGGGGGGGGGGCAAAAGCCCCACCCTGCCTTACCTAAATGACGTCCCTGTTTAAGAAAAGCACTTTTAAAGAATAACTATTGGTGCTACCGCCACCCCCCCCCCCCCCGGTACGCCATCGCAACCATTTTTTAACTACATTACTTTTTTAATTTCAACCCCCTCTTTTACAGATTTTTACTTTTTAAAAAA
>CAXITT010001069.1:123653-136679 GCA_964033795.1 Lymnaea stagnalis | reverse complement strand
AAAAAAAAGGGGGGGTGGGGCCACAGTACATCACAATATAAATAAAAACCTGCACATTTGGGGGGGGGGGGCAAAAGCCCCACCCTGCCTTACCTAAATGACGTCCCTGTTTAAGAAAAGCACTTTTAAAGAATAACTATTGGGGCTACCGCCACCCCCCCCCCCCCTCGGTACGCCATCGCAACCATTTTTTAACTACATTACTATTCTAATGTCAACACCCTCTTTTACAGATTTATACTTTTTAAAAAACATAATTCTATATGTAACAATGTCCCAATGGCTACCACATGGCACTGATTTTACTAAATAAAATTCCAGATAACTGTGCTAGATGAAATTCATAAAAATAACCCAAGTGTGTTTGGTGTGTAATATTTTCTTTTATGTTGCGGAAATGGTTGGGTAATAGACCTTAGGTGTATAAGGGGGTGGAATAATAGAATTTTAAAACAGTTCTGGCGTACCGAGGAGGGGGGGGGGGAGCACTAATTGGGAATCTCTTATAGTGTGCTACTTAAAGAAAGATAGCTATTGATGGATGTATGTCACAAATAACTGGGGCGTGGTACAGGACAGAGCTCCATTGTTGTTAAGGTAACTTATAGGGGGGAAGGAAATTGATGTGATTTTTGGGGAGGTTACGGCTAATAGATTCTCTGATCTTTGAGTTAGAGGGCATTGTTTCTTTCCATGATATTATGTTTTGGGGCTTTCCAGACTTCTCTGATCTTTGAGTTAGAGGGGATTGTTTCTTTCCATGATATTATGTTTTGGGGCTTTCCAGACTTCTCTGATCTTTGAGTTAGAGGACATTGTTTCTTTCCATGATATTATGTTTTGGGGCTTTCCAGACTTCTCTGATCTTTGAGTTAGAGGGCATTGTTTCTTTCCATGATATTATGTTTTGGGGCTTTCCAGACTTCTCTGATCTTTGAGTTAGAGGGCATTGTTTCTTTCCATGATATTATGTTTTGGGGCTTTCCAGACTTCTCTGATCTTTGAGTTAGAGGGCATTGTTTCTTTCCATGATATTATGTTTTGGGGCTTTCCAGACTTCTCTGATCTTTGAGTCAGAGGGGATTGTTTCTTTCCATGATATTATGTTTTGGGGCTTTCCAGACTTTGCATGATAATTTTGGGGGTAACGACAGGAAATCCTAATTGACGGGAATGAAGGAGCAATGATGTGTTAACAGATAGCATGCCTGGACCACCTACGGAGGTAGAAAATCGTATAAGACAGAACTCTTCACGACATCTAGGTAGTGGACAGTTAGCGGTGCCAACAGAAAAGCCTTGTATCTTAGAAATAAGCACATCCTATTTCATCACCTGGACACCTGGGGTTGGAGTTGTTGGTTTTCATTCAAGTTTACATTGTGCTTTGTCTGTCTCAATGCCTAGAACTACTAGATACTCAATAGATAGAGCTGCTCCTATGCCTTTAGCTGTCTTCGACCACTCATAACGCCATTGAGGACGAAGACAGATACAGTTTGTCCTGTAGCTGTCTTCGACCACTCATCACGCTGTTGAGGGTGATGAAAGCTATAGTTTGTCTTGTGGTTGCCCTCCACCACTCATCCCACCCAGGGTCTCATTATCAAAGAAAATCCTGATCTCCAATGTTTACTATGGCAATATGGGCTAAAAAATAAATAGAGTGAGTTTAAATGGACATACGGGTGAGGTAAGTTTAAATGGACATACGGGTGAGATGAGTTTAAATGGACATACGGGTGAGGTGAGTTTAAATGGACATACGGGTGAGGTGAGTTTAAATGGACATACGGGTGAGGTGAGTTTAAATGGACATACGGGTGAGGTGAGTTTAAATGGACATACGGGTGAGGTGAGTTTAAATGGACATACGGGTGAGGTGAGTTTAAATGGACATACGGGTGAGGTGAGTTTAAATGGACATACGGGTGAGGTGAGTTTAAATGGACATACGGGTGAGGTGAGTTTAAATGGACATACGGGTGAGGTGAGTTTAAATGGACATACGGGTGAGGTGAGTTTAAATGGACATACGGGTGAGGTGAGTTTAAATGGACATACGGGTGAGGTGAGTTTAAATGGACATACGGGTGAGGTGAGTTTAAATGGACATACGGGTGAGGTGAGTTTAAATGGACATACGGGTGAGGTGAGTTTAAATGGACATACGGGTGAGGTGAGTTTAAATGGACATACGGGTGAGGTGAGTTTAAATGGACATACGGGTGAGGTGAGTTTAAATGGACATACGGGTGAGGTGAGTTTAAATGGACATACGGGTGAGGTGAGTTTAAATGGACATACGGGTGAGGTGAGTTTAAATGGACATACGGGTGAGGTGAGTTTAAATGGACATACGGGTGAGGTGAGTTTAAATGGACATACGGGTGAGGTGAGTTTAAATGGACATACGGGTGAGGTGAGTTTAAATGGACATACGGGTGAGGTGAGTTTAAATGGNAAAAAAAAAAGCCAACCCCCCCCCCCCCCCCCAAAACCACCATAAAAAAACATAGTCATAATTATTATTATTTTTCAATTCAAATACCCCCGTATTTTATTCCTTTGTATTTTTGAAACCCACTCTTAGATAATGTCATAAAGCATTTAATCTAAATTAACCTGTTAACATGTGTGGGCCGATTTCAATCCTAAGGACAGTTACCCAGCAACCAAGGGAAATTATTTTTTAAAAAAAGGTTACATCTTGCTTGCAAAGTCACTGTCAGTCTTCGAATTTGGGAGGGAAAATAGCATGAAGCATGCACCATGACTTATGATGGAAGTTATACTTCCTAAAAATGTAGTGACAAGGGAAAAACCAACAAATGGGAACTAACCAAAACTATAAAACCAAGACAAGTGGTTAAGGTAATATGTGCAAGCTTTTAGGGTATTGTGTGCAAGCTCTTAAAGTATTATGTGCAAGTTCTTAAGAGGGGTATTGTGTGCAAATTTGTCAGGTATTATGTGCAAGTTCTTAGTGGGATATTGTGTGCAAGCTCTTAAGTTATTATGTGCAAGTTCTTAGTGGGGTATTGTGTGCACACTCTTAAGGTATTATGTGCAAGTTTTTAGGGTATTATGTGCAGGCTCTTAAGGTATTATGTGCTAGCTCTTAGGGTATTGTGTGCACGCTCTTAAGGTATTATGTGCATTTCTGATATTTAAACAAATAGTTTAATTTTAAAATTACAATGTACAAAAATTAATTTCATTTAAAAAAATGCTGCCACACTGATTCAATGGTAACAAAGGGAGTAATAAGGTATTAATAAATATAATATATTGTTTTGTTGTGTTTCTATTTCAAGTTTTCACATACCATACTTTGTTTTACTCATTTCCTTTTTTTTATACACTAATTCAAATATGAGAAAGTTAAAGTGTAGAACATAGCAACACCCCACCCCCCCAAAAAAAAAAAAAAAAAAAAAAAATATTAATAAATATAATATATTGTTTTGTTGTGTTTCTATTTCAAGTTTTCACATACCATACTTTTTTTTACTCATTTCCTTTTTTTTATACACTAATTCAAATATGAGAAAGTTAAAGTGTAGGACATAGCAACCCACCCCCCCCCCAAAAAAAAAAAAAAAAAAAAAAAAACTATAAATAGGCACAGAGGCTATTTTGCTATTTTAAAAAATATATTTATTATGATTAGGTCACATGTCGGAATCACTAGCCTATGCTACATAATATAGCACTCGAAATAGAAGTACAAGCAACATTCATAATTCAATAGTATCATTAGACATTTAAATGACACATACATAGTATTGTTATCATTTTGTATCATAAGTTAACTATGACTAGGCACTTCAGTAAAGCAAGGGATACAACTAAAAAGATTTGTGTGGGACATTTGCGCCGGGGCAGGAAAATGCAAGTTTTAAATTTTTTTTGATATTGCTATTTCATTCATAAAATAATTTTTTTTTTTTCCACAATTGCATTCTGTTTCAATCATTTCACTTTTGGAACATATTAGCATTTCAATCAATTTTTTTTCATTTACAATCAATCAACTTTGAGAAAATCCTTGGTTAATATAAAGCATTTTCACCATAAGATTAAGTTGAAATTTAATATACCCATTTCATGTTAATTACAGCCCTCTGGTATATATTAATCTATATGTGTGGCAATTTTCATAGCATTATGCATTTAACAAGAAATGCCATTGTTATACATTTGAGCAGTATATTATGTAGTTTGCTATGCCCAACATCGCTAGGAGGTGACCACATCCCTTTTTAATGTCTGAAAATGCTGATCCTTAGCAAATATTCACTTATTACCATTATTTGCATCAAAATATTTGAATAGCTTGTGTATTAGAATGAACTTAGAAGCCATTGAAACAAGAATATTTTAATTTGAGATTTAAAAACCTGGTAGAGTAGATATTATAAATTCTCATAACTTGCAGTGAGCAAAACATTGTCAAGGTCAACCATTCAATCACTTGCATGTGCTATAATAACTAACACACATATTCTGGTGAGGGCCTGAGATTACTCTCTTAAAGTCCCAACTAGTAAATTGGCTACCAACTCCATCTGCTGAGCTGAGCCATACAACATTTTCCTCACAAAGGGTTCTCCAACCGCCCTGGCTTCCCCTGGGACATCTAGTGAAGGACATTCGGTCAACAGGTGCACTAGCATCTCAGGGACTAGGCTGCTATCCCGGCAGGTAGGATCCCTATTGTTGTCTAGCCTACAGCAATGCTCTGTGTGCATGTGCTATAGTATTATTCTCATAGGTTTATTCATAAGAGTGTGCAAAAACGTTAAAATTTTCGACTTGAGTAGTAGCCTTGACTTGAGCCTCACGCTCTTGTCCTTGCCTATTTGATACAAAGGCAAAACTTACTCAAGGTCACAGGAAATAGACCAGGATGCAGTAGAAGACCAGCAGTGTGTTTCACTGTGACTGTGATCTTTCTGCATTATATGTCGCAGGAGATGTCAGAATTTTCATCACAACAATGTCATACTACCTATGGGACACCATCTCTGGGTTTGATTTTAGAGTCGGCCTTCTCTTAGATGAGTTAACCTCCTAAGTTAACAAGTCCCATCCATCTCTGGTGCTAGTGATGTTTTAGCTTTTGTTGGGGATCGAGCTCAAGTCAAATAGCTTGGGACCGACTCAGTTTAGACCACTCAGTTAGTAAAGAGAACATACATAATGTATATTTTAAATCTACTGATATTAGTTGCAGTGGCATATTACATAGCTAGGTTAAACGAGGTAAGTTACAATTTAAATCAATGTATATAAGTAAATGTATCTGCATAATAATAGTAAGAAAATACATTTTTTAAATTTATTAGAAATTTTAACAATAGAATCATGTCACAAAATGTGGAAATGCGGTACATAGCCATGTGTCATGATTCATTCATAGTCACAGTAAAAAATTACTAATGAACTCACACGACTTTGAAAATTCATAGCTCAAAAACTCAAAAAGTACTAGACTAAAAAACCAAAGCTAGAAATAGAAAGTTGATTCTGGATTAATTTTTTTATTTGAAGTTTGAACCATTCAACTTTAATATTTTTATTTTTATTTCTGATTTTTTAAAAAGAAAAATAGGCTACCGACTATCATTGACTATGACTATCAGCTATCAGACTATCTTTCATAAATTTAAATCATATCTTATGGCATATCATATTCAGATGCAATATGGCCATGGCCATGAAAAGTAAGACTAAGTGACTTCAGTATAGGTGCCATCCGTCCTGATGTCGGGACCATCTCCGTTATTCTATATAAAAAGTAATTATATTAAATACATTTTTACTTCATTTCTACAACCCCACCCCGACGAGGTACCAGCTAGATATGGCAGCCCTATGCTGGCTGGTTTTGAGTTAGCGGTAAGGCCGATGATGTGTTCCATGGTATATAGACATATAGGTCACGGAGGTTCCCCCAGGTCCATTTCCGTCTACAGCACCATACTAAAAAGATGTCGATGTTTGTATTTACATAATGCAAGTTATTTTCTTATTTTACATTTTTTGTTAAATTGGGGAGTGGTACAAGGGAGGGTTCTCCCCTCCCCAGAGAATTTCTATGTTTCTTATTTTGGTATTTGAAGCGAGGGGAGGGGTCTCCCCTCCCCAGTTCCTAGAAGATCATTACAAATGAAATTTAATTATAATCAAGCAGTATTTTTCCTTTTGTGCCTACATACGGGTATTTTTATTTCAACTAATCAATATACAGCAATTTTGGCGGGCGTTGTTTTTTTTACCGGTGTTGGATCTTGGGGTATCAGCAAGGATATATGTTTCTTTTTGCCTTCCTTTTGAAACATGTAAGTTGATTTTTAATACAAATTAATGGAAAATTTCGTCTTAGTAATAGAATCTAGTAGGGCCTACTAGTTTTAGTAGTAGTAGAAGTAGAGTGTAGAGTAGAGCCAGCGTTCAAATTTTTATTGATCCACTTTTATAGTATTTTATCTTAAGCCCTAATACTATACTAACCAAAAGATTAAAACACGCTTTGGCTGATCTTAAGGAGGGATGCCACGGCGTCTTTTGTGTGTTTATTATTGTTGCAGTGAATTAGGCGGTTAGGCATAGGCAAAGGGATCGCTTTAGGGATACATTCGTGAAATTCGATAAAAATGTGGCATTTTGTCCTTAAAATTTATCCACGCTTTACCTGATTTCATAAGCACAGCAGCGAGCCTGATTTGTACTAACCCCGTCAACATCTGTAAAAATCATATTGGGAACCTTCCTTTTTGTGCTAATAGATCGCTCACCATTTCACCAAACCAGTAGAGGAGCTCTTTTATATAAAAATGCAATTAAAGGACACAAAGATTCTTCTTTTTAGAAAAGTAGATAGTATGAAGAAAGGCGTTCCCAAAATAGGGATTATTAGGCTACCGGAGCGTATTATTTGCATATTTATTTTTTTACTTTTCTATCATCTAAATATTGGTTTACTTTTAAAAATATTTAGCTACATTTTTCTAAAGTAGTTAAATATTTTAAAAATTTTATCTCGTGGTTGAATTGATTGTACATACTTTCAAATTAAGATGTTAGCGATGAAGCCTTTTCCGCAAAATTTTGTGTTGTGGCTGGGATGCAAAAAATTGTTATAAAAAATTATGGCACGGGGGGGGGTGGGGGTGGGGGGGGGGAGGTTTTCCAGGCCATCATACTCATGGTTTCAACTGCGCAAATATTTAAATATTGTACATACTTTCAAATTAAGATGTTAGCGATGAAGCCTTTTCCGCAAAATTTTGTGTTGTGGCTGGGATGCAAAAAATTGTTATAAAAAATTATGGCACGGGGGGGGGGTGGGGGTGGGGGGGGGGAGTTTTTCCAGGCCCTCATACTCATGGTTTCAACTGCGCAAATATTTAAAGTACAGTGCGGAACCACGACCAATGTTATCAAATCTCAATTTTTTGGAAAAGGCTAAATTTTAGGATGTCACCTGACTTGACCAATTTCAGCAGTGTTTCCCAATATTTTAGCCATATACCCCACACGAACACATGAAATTGTCTAATGTCCTCCCAGACACCCCCTAGTGGAAGAGCTATATAAAATTGGGTGGGTGGTCTCTTTGTTGTCATCAGAACGTTTCAATTATGTGGACTGTTCAGGTCGTAAGATCCAAAGTCTACTACTCCAACTAAAAAATTTAAATAAATCTGACGTCACAATATTCACAAGGAGCATATCTTTGGAACGAGCTGGCCTTAAGCTTTCCATTGACACCAAAATAATCTTTCTGTCACTTATAGGAGAAAAGTTATAACTTTTTTTAGTGATTTATTTTCCCCCACTATTTGGCTTTGTATTTAATTTTTAAAACTGATCGAATTATTACTCTTTTTGTACTATTTTGCTTGTACTTGTATCTTTTTGGCTATTAAAGTTAGAGCTCTCAAATTTGGAGGAGACATTTACAACACAATGTTTAACAAAACAAAATGCATGAATTGTGAAGTAACTTGTTATGTTTTATTAAATATGACTTTATGAGCATATGTCATGGATAACGACAATTGCCAAAAAATTTAATTTGTCAAAAAAAGACATAATTACTAAAGCAATAAAGCTATTGTTATAACATGTTCAATACAATCAGATAATGTCAATCTAAAAGTGAGGCCAAGGCAAATTTAAAATAAATAAAATGCAGATGAAAAATAGGTATGCAATATAGGCCTATATTTGAAAAAAAATATTTCATGAAAAGCAATTACGGCAGAGACATTTTTACACTCTTAATAGATAACTTTTAAACTAATAAAGTTACTTCAATGACATTTTCAGTACAAATAGATATTGACAATCCAAATGTAACGGGATATTCAAATATTACAAAAGCAATTAAAATTTTGCTATACAAAATTAATAAATGTCTTCTAATCTTATAAAAAAACATTTTTAAACATAACTTTTAAAATTATTTAATGCTAATTCAAAGAAATCTTCAGTACAAATAGACAGTGACAAATACATTTTAAAAAAGTATTCAAAAACAAAAAAAAACTAATTCATAACATTTAATATAAAAGTTATTAAATTAAACTCCATCTACTTCGACATTATTGTTCCGGATCATTTAAGTACAAAACATAAAAACATCCAATGCAATACCGGTATAGCTATCCACAGTCTACAGATAGTATCCTTGTCCACAGCAACAGGTAGTATCCTTGTCCACAGCAACAGATAGTATCCTTGTCCACAGCAACAGGTAGTATCCTTGTCCACAGCAACAGATAGTATCCTTGTCCACAGCAACAGGTAGTATCCTTGTCCACAGCAACAGGTGGTATCCTTGTCCACAGCCAAAGGTAGTGTCCTTGTCCACAGCAACAGGTAGTATCCTTGTCCAGCTGAAAGTATACAAAATATTTAAAAACTAAATTTTAAAATCAGTGAACTGAAAATTTAAGTAAATTCCAATCAAAACGCAATTTAAAAAATATGAAAATCTCTCTATATGGATGGCCCCTAAGGTAGGGTCAGGGTGACCAAACATTCCCTAAAAACGGGATTGTCCCATTTTTTTCACGATCGTACCCGGTGTCCCGAAAAAGTCTCTTGGGACACCTAAAGCCTAAATGTCCCGTTTCTAAAACCAAACACATTTTCACATATTAGATAAGAATGAGGTTTTAACAATGGCTGGGACAACAGTCAAATATCTTTAATTTAAATTCTAGACTAGATAAATTTAATTTGCAGTTTTGTATTATGTTGTAAAATATGGATAAATAAATAAGTATTTAATGCAAAATTATTGTTTTCGTTTATGATATGCCTCAGAATTAAAATTAAATGACAAAAGTGAAGGTAAATTTAAAAAGATTTCTAGGTCTCAAAATAGATCAAATGAGCATATTTCAATTGTTTCCGGCGGAGCCCCCCCCCCCCCCCCCCCCCCCGGACCCCTCTTTCGCTGGAGAATGTTGTAGGGCTGCCATTGTGATCAGGGGTGGGGGAGGAGTATTGAAATCAAGGGAAGTCAAATCCTCCTGAGTGACAGTGGGGTCTTGAATGGGTATTTAGTGAGCCGCTTCTCATAAAATTTTTGAATGCTGGGAAGGATTTTGTCGCATATCTGAATTTAGATTTTCATCATTTTAAACTTGAAATGTGAGCTACAGAAAAAAGACGCTTGTGTAAATTTAGTTTCCCTTGACCTTGATGTCATTATACAAATCATTCATTTTGAGTCATGCGGGAAAACCCCTTGTTACGCACTGGCTTCTAAGATGAGAAAGTAATCTCCTGTTTTAATTTTAATTGGCTCAGTTGTAAACAGTGCCCAACAAAGGACGATACCATAGAGTCAACACTATTAAAGTTACGACACCCAAAAACAAGTGCCAGTTACAATTAATAAGATTTATTAGGTTTTAATATAATTACAAAAGAAAAGAAAATATAATGACAATCTTCAACTTACAGTATGGTAGATCTTGTACCGGTACAAAGTTAACACAGTTCGTATAATAGGCCAAATGAATAATGATTAAATGCGAAATAAACATGGGACGCCATACTCTCCAGATGGTCCATTGGACTCTCCACATGGGCCACCATACTATCCACATGGGACAAACAGTTTTCAGCTTTTAAAAGCTTGAAAGTTTATTTAAAACAGAGGTCCCCAAACTTTTTTGTCTCGTAGACCACTTGCCATGTTTTTTTCGGTTTTGGGTAGACCCCTGCTTATCTGATTTTTTTTTCGCTGACATGGACCCCTTGCAAGTTGTCGTCAAGCCCTGGGGGTCGGTATAGACCACTTTGGGAACCTCTGATTTAAAATGTTCCATAATAACCCAAAATAAAATGTCACGTCATGGTCTCTGGCCCTGACTGAGTGTCTCAATCAATTAATGTAATATTTTAAATGTTACATTGAATATTTAACTTTGGGAATTAGATAGGACATTCCTTGATCTTCGGGACTTAAATAGGACATTCCTTGATCTTCGGGACTTGGCAGGACATTCATTTATCTTCGGACTTGGGGTATTCCTTTATCTTCGTGGACTTAAATAGGACATTCCTTTGACCTTGGGACTTAGATGGGACATTCCTTTATCTTTAGGACTTAGATTGGACATTCCTGTATCTTTGAGACTTAGGACATTCCTTTATCTTCTGGGGCTGAAATAGGACATTCCTTTATCTTCGGGTCTTTGATATGACATGCTTTTATCTTTGGGACTTAGGACATTCCTTTACAAGAGATGAGATACTATAAAGTGGCTGCTTGAAAGCCCCGTGACATTCCTTTACAAGAGATGAGATACTATAAAAGTGACTGCTTGAAAGCCCCGTGAAGAGAGTGTAGAACAAGAAAACTTTTTAAAGGCTCTCCGCCCCCCCTCCCCGCCCCTCCCCCCCCCCAAATTTTTGTCTCGCCTTTTTTTTTAAAGTGATAACTGTTTCACTTCATGGACCAGTATCCTCAAAACATTTAAAGTTGCTTGGCTTTTTTTTTTAGTTTGTATTACCAACTTGATAGAGTAGACTAGCCTATATACCCGGCATTTGCCGCGATAGCATATGGAACTTCTACAGGCTTATAATTAACATTAAAATTAAGCACCGTGTAAAAAAAGAACAAAACAATTGCGCTGTAGTACTCTATAAATCTGTCTCCTATTAAAATACATTGATAATAACTTTTGTAAACCTTTCATTCCCCGTGGGTATCCCGATCCCGGAAGGGAACCCAATCCGATCCCGGAGGGAACCCAATCCAGACCTCGTTTGGATCCCGCTCTCGGTGGGATGCCGATACAGTCGGTATTCCGACCCTGGTTGGGGGGGGGGGGAGGGAGACTGATTCCTGTAATATCCCGATTCCGGTTAATCCCGATCCCGGATGGATCCCGACCCAGGCGGGATCCCGATACCTGTGGGGTACCGATCCCGTCGGTATCATGATTCCGGTGAGATCGCGATGCCAGTGGGATCCTAATCCCGGTTGGATCACGATCCCAGTAGGATTAAGATACCCGTGGGATCCCGATTCTTGTGGGATCCCGATTCAATCGGGATCCATTTTGCCGGTGTGATCCCGATCCCGGTGGGATCGCACTTCCGATATAGAATCACGTACTCTGATGGGATCCCGTTTGCCCCTATTTGATCTCGTGATTCGATTGGATCGCGTTAATCCATTTACTCGTTCCCCTTTAGGATCATTTGGGATCATGTTTGCCAGTGGGATTTTGATCCCGGTAGGATTATGAAGGATAAATTCAAAGGAAGCCCCCCACGAAATAATAGAATGAATACAACTAAACCGTCATTTCTATAAGCTCTTAGATACCATTATATATCCGAGTAGAGCAATAGAAACTTTCTGGAACATTCCAGATAAAATTGAAAATCCTCTCCTCGAAACGTGTAAAAATCTTTTCTCAGTAAACATTCTTCGAATAAGAAAAATAATACAATTACGTGCACTACCACAGCTATAGTACATTTAAGTTGAAAGAAGGGCCCCCAGCGGGAGCCCATTCCATAATTGTACCGCATCAGTTTTGCCTGAGATAGGGGCTCCATATAAATCATTCAGATAAATTATGGAGTTCAAATTTAAAATTTGTCCCATTAAAATCTATTTAATAATGTCAAAAATATCGTTTTGTTTTTTTTAAATAATCGAACTTTCTGGAAAATTAAAACACTTAATCATTGGCTTTTTTTTAAAAAAACGAATTTAATGGAAGAAGTATAAAAAAAACTAAAGTGTGTTTGTTATTTAACCTAAAATACTCACTGCCATAACGCATTAAAAAATTCAGTTTTTGTAGAGCCCAGGGTATTGAGATTGGGGGGGGGGGGGGGGGGGGGGGGGGAAAAAAAGAAAAAATAAAAAAAAAAATATGAAGTAATTTTGAGTCAACAGATGTGGACTGTAAACGTGGATCTATCCCTTCGGCTCGGCTGTTCGGACGGATGACTCCGTGATGATCACTTCATGGACCAGTATCCTCAAAACATTTAAAGTTGCTTGGCTTTTTTTTTTAGTTTGTATTACCAACTTGATAGAGTAGACTAGCCTATATACCCGGCATTTGCCGCGATAGCATATGGAACTTCTACAGGCTTATAATTAACATTAAAATTAAGCACCGTGTAAAAAAAGAACAAAACAATTGCGCTGTAGTACTCTATAAATCTGTCTCCTATTAAAATACATTGATAATAACTTTTGTAAACCTTTCATTCCCCGTGGGTATCCCGATCCCGGAAGGGAACCCAATCCGATCCCGGAGGGAACCCAATCCAGACCTCGTTTGGATCCCGCTCTCGGTGGGATGCCGATACAGTCGGTATTCCGACCCTGGTTGGGGGGGGGGGGGGGGAGACTGATTCCTGTAATATCCCGATTCCGGTTAATCCCGATCCCGGATGGATCCCGACCCAGGCGGGATCCCGATACCTGTGGGGTCCGGATCCCGTCGGTATCATGTTTCCGGTGAG
>CAXITT010001069.1:109526-122748 GCA_964033795.1 Lymnaea stagnalis | reverse complement strand
GGGTGGGGGGGGGGGGGGAGGGGGGGAGGAAAACAGGACAATTTAAAAAAAAAAAGCTTCAAATATTGCCTCACCTCATAATGACGCCATTGCTTGGACCCATGGTACATTTACAATTGTTCAAGAGGTCCTTACAAAATATCCTGCTAAATTTTCTGAAAACCCAGGAGGTAGAGTGTTGCAGCTCTAGACCAGGTCCTACTCTGTACATGCAATTGTCTAAATCGAGTAGTCCTATAACCGCGGTCTGGGTGGGGGGGGGTGTTTACAAGATGGCCGACAGGAAAGTACAAATTAAAAACAAACAACATGTCTTTGGTTCAATTTGTTTTTACTTTATTTGTTTTTAATTAAATTAAAAAAACAACTTTTGTTATTGTTTTTGGCAAACCTTACTTTAAAATCAAATCAGGCCTGTGCGCCGAAAGGGTTTGCCATACTTTGGACCACATAGGTTGGACCATCATTTAACCATCTTCTTCTCCCGTGGTTGGGCCACCATTCAACTAGACATTATCTCGTATGTTTGGACCACCATTCAACTAGACATTATCTCGTTTGTTTGGACAATAATTCAACTAGAAATTGTCTCGTTTGTTTGGACCACGATTTAACTAGACATTATCTCGTATGTTTGGACCACGATTCAACTAGACATTATCTCGTATGTTTGGACCACCATTCAACTAGACATTATCTCGTATGTTTAGACCACGATTCAACTAGACATTATCTCGTATGTTTGGACCACCATTCAACTACACATTATCTCGTATGTTTGGACCTCCATTCAACCAGACCATACCTCATACAGTTGGACCACCATTCAACCAGACCATACCTCATACAGTTGGACCACCATTCAACCAGACCGTACCTCATACAGTTGGACCACCATTCAACCAGACCATACCTCATTCAGTTGGACCACCATTCAGCCAGACCTTACCTCATAAGGTTGGATCAGCATTCAAAACAGCATTATCTCATACGGTCGGGGCACCATTCATTATCTCACACGGTTGTGACACCATTCATTATCTCACACGGTCGGGGCACCATTCATTATCTCACACGGTCGTGACACAGTTCATTATCTCACGCGGTTGTGACACCATTCATTATCTCACATGGTTGTGACACCATTCATTATCTCACACGGTTGTGACACCATTCATTATCTCACACGGTTGTGACACCATTCATTATCTCACACGGTCGTGACACCGTTCATTATCTCACACGGTTGTGACACCATTCATTATCTCACACGGTCGTGACACCATTCACTATCTCACTTTCATAATTATACACAAATACTTTGATTAAACAATAGCAAAAAATATATCTACTCATTCAGGAAATTTCACAATAAATAATTATATATCTACAACGATAATACCAATAACCAACATTATATGTATAATACGAATATGTTGGTCCTGTAATGCTACAAAAATATCAACATTTCCCCGAACAGGGTCACGTTCCAAAAATATCAACATATCCCAAAGAGGGTCATGCGCCAAAAATATCAACATTCGCCAATCAGAGTATTGGCCACAAATATCAGAAAAAAATATTTACACTCTCTAAAAAAACATGCAAATCAAAGTTAAAATTGTCAACACAAATGTCACAAAAGTTTGTGTGTGTGTGTGTGGGGGGGGGGGGTTGCTCGCAACCGGCACATTCTTTTTAAAGCCTCTGAACTATATTAATATTCTAAAGAACCCATAAATTTTACCCCTAAAAAAATATTTACACACTCTAAAAAAACATGCAAATCAAAGTTAAAATTGTCAACACAAATGTCACAAAAGGTTGTGTGTGTGTGTGTGGGGGGGGGGGGTTGCTCGCAACCGGCACATTCTTTTTAAAGCCTCTGAACTATATTAATATTCTAAAGAACCAATCAATTTTACCCCGCACATTTATTTCACACACACACACACACAAATTCAAAAAAACAAATGGAAATATTACGCACGAAACGCATTCGCGATTTTTTTTTAAATTTAAAAAAAAAATAATAATCTCATTTAGCGCAGTTATCGGGAATTTTATTTCGCGAAGTCAGTGTCGTCATATTTCCTTCATCTTCTCCTTGAAAAAAACAAAAAAAAAAAACCAGGAAAAGCTGATTTTAGGGAGTTGGGGCTGAACATTTGATAGAATCGGCTAAGTGTCTATGTGCCATTGTGACATAATAAAAGAGATAATAGTAATAATATGTAAAGTTAAACGAAAAACTAACAAAATAACCAACAAATAATAAAAAAATGTTGTTGCTTGTTTCAAACATTCCACTCACTCCCATCAACCTGCATAATTTCAAGTCTCACTCCCATCAACCTGCATAATTTCAAGTCTCACTCCCATCAACCTGCATAATTTCAAGTCTCACTCCCATCAACCTGCATAATTTCAAGTCTCACTCCCATCAACCTGCATAATTTCAATTGTGAGGAAAAAAAAAGAAAGTTAAAAAAAAAAAATAATAATAATAATATTAAAGATTTAAAAAAACAACAGAAAAAAGCAACAACAACACTATAAATGATTCCTGTTTGAAAACAACTCTCGATAAAGAAACAACAACAAAAAACAAAAAATGGCAATAACCTGAGCCACCTGTTTTCCGTGCCCCTCCTGCCCCTCCACGGGCCGTAAAACCAGACAAAGCCTGGCTTGTCATTTTCACATCAATAGAATAACTGGCCCTAGATGGTCGCGAACTGAGACAGAAAAACAAACAAAAAAACAACTATACACCACTGTCACATTTCCTGGCCCTGAGGAGTCGGGTGGGGTGGGGGTGGGGGGGGAACTGGTTGAAAACAAGGCCCACTTTAAGAAACCAACAACACACATAATGCTGATAGCCCAACAATGTACAAACCTGGACAACAACACACATAATGCTGATAGCCCAACAATGTACACACCTGGACAACAACACACATAATGCTGATAGCCCAACAATGTACACACCTGGACAACAACACACATAATGCTGATAGCCCAACAATGTACAAACCTGGACAACAACACACATAATGCTGATAGCCCAACAATGTACAAACCTGGACAACAACACACATAATGCTGATAGCCCAACAATGTACAAACCTGGACAACAACACACATAATGCTGATAGCCCAACAATGTACAAATCTAGACAACAACACACATAATGCTGATAGCCCAACAATGTACACACCTGGACAACAACACACATAATGCTGATAGCCCAACAATGTACACACCTGGAAACGGTTTTATTTTGTTAACGGAAGATAAGACATAATACATAATACATGTTTTGGATCAATTTAAAAAAGAAAAAGAAAAAGGCAAGCGTCACAGAGGTCATCACGGATTTTTTTTTTTACTTAAATACAAAAATTCTTCCCAGGTTGTTTAAGCTACAGATCATTCGATTGACGCTTCACTTTAACACAATCAATCAATACATTTATCAATGCGTCACTCTCTCGGGATTGTACTCTCCAGACTTCCCTTTATCTTCACGCGTGGGGCTCGGTTTGCCCTGCCGAACTATGGTGGGGTGTTTCTCGAAACCGGGGACCCTCCCCGCCCGTTTGTACAGAAGGTCGAGGCCGGCCAGCTCGGACATGAGCATGAGCTCGCAGTCGCGGCGGTCGATGACGAACGGGTGGTTCCACCTCGTCTCGGACACCACCAGCGAGGTCCCCGACCTGCAGCTGCCCTTGACGCCCTCCAGCAGCTTTTTGAAGTGGGCCAGCTCCCGGAAGAAATCGGGACTCTGGGCCTTCAGTTTCTGCGCGAACACTTTGAGGAAATGGTAATACAGGGCGTAGTCCAAGTGGCTCATCCGCCGGTGATTTTCGTGGTCTGCGTCCGTGAAATTCCTCACCGGTTTCTTCTTGTTGGCGTTTAGCGGAATGTAGAGGATGTCCTGAATCGTCCAGCACAGCTCGTGCTTCAGCAGCAGAAGAGATTCGTCGAAGTATTCTAGAATCATCACTAATTTAAAATCTTCGTCCATCAGGGAAATGTATTCCTTTAAATTGGCGTTGCTAAAAAACTGCTCCTTCCTCAGGCCTAAATCTTCGGCCTGTTTGTTTTTGATGTAGGAAAACATGGACGGCCCACGCTCGAACCTTCTCGGGGTCGCAAGATACGTGGACACGGGATTCGTGGCGTTGATGAGACTGGGCACCCGCTTGCCTATGAAACGATCGACGTGATAGTATTCGAACGTGGAGACGAACTGCTGGAACGGTTCTCTCAGGATGGTGATGTAGACCGCGTCTCCCGGCATGATCATCCGGAACGCCGTCCTGTTGTAGATGGCGTGGTTGAAGAGGATGTTGTACTCTTCCCCTTCCGGAAGCGGGTAAACGTACTTCTTGGACAGGACCTCGCCCGCCCTGGAGATGTAGTTGTAGCCGTAGGAGTGGAGCTTCGTGTTCGGCAGGGCGAAATTCAGATTGTTGGTGATGCCGTACCGCTGGAGGACGTTGGCGATCGTCGAGCTCCCGGCCTTGTGCGTCTTCACGAAGGCGATGTTCCGGACAGGGGCGCAGGTGGCCGGGGCGTGGGTGACGTTGTCCCGAACCAAGAAGCCGAGGTAGCTGAGCTGACCCGGCAGCGGGACGGTGTTGGGCGCGGGCACGTCGCTCTGGAACTCTTCCGAGGTGAAGGTGGCGATGTCCAGGACGATCGTCTGGGTGAGCATCAGGGTCACCACGACCAGCAGGACGAGCAGCAGACAGCTGGAAACAGGGGTGTGGGGGGGGGAGGGGGTAAAAAAAAAGAGGAGATACGTCATTAAACGTCATAACAGATGAAATGAAACGCAAAGAGGGGTCATTATTTAATGATGAAACGCTTTGTAATGACAACAATTCAACTAAACAGGGGTGGGGGGGGGGGAGGGGGTAAAAAAAAAAAGAGGAGATACGTCATTAAACGTCATAACAGATGAAATGAAACGCAAAGAGGGGTCATTATTTAATGATGAAACGCTTTGTAATGACAACAATTCAACAGGCAATGAAAGCTTTGACGTTTCCCCCCAAGTAATGTTACCGTTAAGTGATGGTATGTATTTATCGAACAGGTGTAAATAAAGATGAACCCCGACCCACTGACCCCTTGGGCCCAGAAGACCTTATTATGTATCACTGTCCAGTGCATATGTGTACATATTACGAATGAGAACAAAAAACAAAAAAAGTTTTTACCAAATACATTTCCTCTTCCGTATCGCCCTCATGTTGTTGATCACGTGACAAAACTTGCAGGACCTTCTAGTGACGTCATGGCAATAGCTTTTAGCTGAAAAGAAGATATAAAAAACAACACAGTGAGAGATTAAGCCAAAAACAGTGAGCAAATGTAAATATGTAACAATCCCTTGTTCGTCCTTTAAGACTCGTCCTTGACTTATGTATCCATTATCCATACCTCACCATTCATTAACTATTCCTAACCCATCCATAACCATTGCTAACCCACCAAAAAGCCCTTCCTAACCAGTCTCCGACCAATTTGTTAACCCATTCCTTCTCTGCAGTTAAGGCAGAAACCGGTCCCAACTCCATTTCTCACACATTTTAAAATAAAATTCACTAAATCCATTCGTCATTAACATGTAGCTGTCACAACGAACTCAACTCGTCATTGACATGTAGCTGTCACAGCGAACTCAACTCGTCATTGACATGTAGCTGTCACAACGAACTCAACTCGTCATTGACATGTAGCTGTCACAACGAACTCAACTCGTCATTGACATGTAGCTGTCACAACGAACTCAACTCGTCATTGACATGTAGCTGTCACAACGAACTCAACTCGTCATTGACATGTAGCTGTCACAACGAACTAAACTTCAAACGATGGGGCGTTATTACTAGGGGCGAAATAAATGTGTTGGCAAAGGGGGGTGGGGGTGGGGGGATGCCCTGACCTGAGCGCTTGCCCCACTGACTGTGAAAGTTAAAAATGTTAAAGAATATCCCCCATAGTTAAATCATGACAGCACAAAGCAACTCATCTAACTCATCCCCCAACCCACCTCAACCACCCCCCCCCCCTTTTTTTTTTTCTTCTCCAAATTACAACAACAACAGCAACACAACATTAAGTATCATCAACTTGGACACCATTAAGCCACCCGTACAGATACAACCGACACCGACACCAACCGACCAGTCTGCCTCTGCTGACACCCTTAAGTCGTGTTTTCAAGTATTACAGCCCGCGTGCCTTTGGTTTGGAAAAAAACAACATAAAACGCAAGCATGTTCCCCGTGTTCCCAGCAAGGGAACAACAATCCATTAAGCCCACGTTGATTTTATTAAAACACGTTTTTTCTTCAAATTTTGGTTACGATCTACGCGTTTCGCAATGTTTTTGAAAGCCTGTGTTACTAGAGTGAACAAGTTATGGTTGGAAGGAGATCATCACCAACCTCTTTGCCGGCCTACGCTTACTAGTATTCCTTTATATCTATGATAACAAAGCTATAATAAGCGGATGTTGAATGACCAGACCACTAATTCCCGTGTCGGGGGCAGTGGCATGGAGAAAAAAAAATAGTGGGGGGGGGGGGCTTTTTTCCTTTCAGGGGCAACATTTTTTCCGTTTAAGAGGGGGGGGGGACAAAAATATTTTCTCGCCCAGAGCGCAGAAGCGTAACTAGGCTGAGCCAGAGAGGACAGATGTCCCCAATTATGGGGAGGCAAAAATAGGGTTTGGTGGTATTTGTATCTATGAAAATGGTGGGTTTTAGGGTTGGGGGGCGCGTAAAAATTAGTCTTGTCTCCGGGCGCCAAGCACTCGTTTATCAGTGGTGGGGCTTATGCCGGGGCCAAGGGAAGGGTCCTTTGCCCCCAATCCCCACTGGTTTCACTTGCACTACAAAATTGGCAAAGCGGTCAGATTTCATCTGTACCTGGGCGGGACATGTTGTGAGAATGTCAGACGACCGTCTGCCCAAAAGTATTTTCTATGGTGAGCTCGAACAAAGCAAACGGTCTGCTGGCGGGCAGAAGAAACGTTTTAAAGACAACCTAAAAGCCTCACTGAAAGCGTTCGACATAAACCCAGACACGTGGGAGGAAAAAAGCCCAATTATCGAACATCATTGCGTTCCACTTTACACAGGAGCTCCATGCAACATGAAGTTGGCAGAACAGCGGCTGCAGAGCGTAAGAGACCTGCCAGGAAGGCCCGGTCTGAATATGCTCCCGGTGATGCCCCATCATTCCCCCTGCACAAGAAAATTTCGTGCCAGAATCGACGTTACAAGCCTCCTACGCACCCAGAGACAGAACCAGCACACATCTGACGATTAAAGTGGTCATGGTCGACCTCCGACTCGCGAACGACCATACCTGGTCCAACGTACCACTAGATACAGTTCCGTCACGAATAAATTCAGAGCCTAAAGAGAAATTTACAATGGCGGCATTCAGTTACAGAGTTCAAAATTTGTTTGAACGAAAAGTCGTGGATTTGGCAGGACTGCATATCGCCTGGGCACTAGCCCCCCCCCCCCCCCCCCCCCGAATCACTGATAAAAGGTCAAACAATAATATATATATAATAATATATATATATAATCTAAAAACACCCGATACGTCACAATGTTCCATTAATGTCATGGTTCACAAACCTTTGGCAATAAAAAATCAAAGCATAACCTCGGGCTCCAATAACAGACTTGGAATTTAAACTAACAATCTGAAGTCATTGTTATCTGAAGACATTGTTATCTGAAGACATTGTTATCTGAAGACATTGTTATCTGAAGACATTGTTATACAAATACAATGTTATATGAAGACATTGTTATCTAAAGAGAAATTACTATCTGAAGACATTGTAATACGAAGACAATGTTATCTGAAGACATTGTTATACGAAGACAATGTTATATGAAGACATTGCTATCTGAAGACATTGCTATCTAACGAGACATTTCTATCTGAAGATATTGCTATCTAAAGAGACATTGCTATCTGAAGACATTGCTATCTAAAGAGACATTGCTATCTGAAGACATTGCTATCTAAAGAGACATTGCTATCTGAAGACATTGCTATCTAAAGAGACATTGTTATCTAAAGAGACATTGTTATCTGAAGACATTGTTATCTGAAGAGACATTGGTATCTGAAGAGACATTTTTATCTAAAGAGACATTGTTATCTTAAGAGACATTGTTATCTAAAGAGACATTGTTATCTAAAGAGACATTGTTATCTAAAGAGACATTGTTATCTAAAGAGACATTGTTTTGGAGGGTTTCAGTTTTCTAATAAATTAATTGAATTGTTTTAATAATTTTTAATCTAGTTTATTCCAAACCAAGAGAGACACAAGCTGAACATCACTGGGGGTACCCGGACATTTCAATCTTTGTCCGACCGGACATTTGAATCTTTGACCGACCGGATATTTAAATATTTGTCCGACCCGACATTTGAATCTTTGACCGACCGGACATTTAAATATTTGTCCGACCTAACTTTTGAATCTTTTACCGATCGGACATTTAAATATTTGTCCGACCGGACTTTTGAATCTTTGGCTGACCGGACATTTAAGGTTATAATAATACTATAACTTTTAAAGTCAATGGCTCCTCTGATCTTAAAATCTATTTTCCTCGCATCCCCCGAAAGGCCACCTCGTACCTATGTGGGGTTTTTGAACACCCCAGGATGAGAATCCCTACACTGAAGTCGTTCTACAAAGTAGAAACAGCGGGAGACAGTCGAAGACAACTGAGGTAAGTACCTGGTGGTCCATTCCCTACGCCCACCCCCACCTTGCACGAAGTCATGTGTCTCTAGCCTGACCTGCAACTGCCCCGACGTCTCTTGGAGAGGACAGGCGGAGCACAGAAATGATGTCCTTGCGTGACGTGACCGTCGGTGACAGATGTATCACGTGACCGAAATAGCACGCGTTCGCTGGCCAGTAGCCGACAAAGACTTCGTCATCAAGACTGATGGTTCCGATGCTCTTTTCGGTTACAAGGTAAGGCGTCACGTTTAAAAAATGGGGGGTGGGGGTGGGGTGGCATACGGCAAGTTACGGAAATCTGAGAGCGAAAATTAGCTGTTTGTATGCACTTTTACAACCGTGTAGCTTTGTCTTCGACAGTATACTGTCATCTTATAGCCCGTTTGGTAGATAGGTAGTCCATACTGTCATCTTATAGTCCGTTTAGTGGATAGGTAGTCCATACTGTCATCTTATAGCCCGTTTAGTGGATAGGTAGTCCATACTGTCAACTCATACCTGAATTAGTAGATAGATAGTCGATACTTTCCACGCATGCCTTAGTTAGTAGATAGATAGTAGATACTGTAAAATCAACCCTCATGTAGTAGATAGGTGTAGATACTGCCATCTTATACCTCAGTTGGTAGATAGGTAGTTGATACTGCAATCTCATCCCTTATTTATTAGATACGAACTATGTGTACAAACTTGTACTTGTACTTTTCAGGTAAGAGGGCGCCCGAATCCAGGCTTGGCTCCAGGTGCAGCTTCTGCTTGCCAGCGCCCTGGTCTCAACTTCTGCTTGCCAACGCCATGGTCTAAACTTCTGCTTTCCAAAGCCCTGGTCTAAACTTCTGCTTGCAAACGCCCTGGTCTAAACTTCTGCTTTCCAACGCCCTGGTCTATGTTTCTGCTTGCCAGCGCCCTGGTCTCAACTTCTTCTTTCCAACGCCCTGGTCTATGTTTCTGCTTTCCAACGCCCTGGTCTATGTTTCTGCTTTCAAGGCCCTGGTCAAAACTTCTGCTTTCCAAGGCCCTGGTCTAAACTTCTGCTTTCCAAGGCCCTGGTCTAAACTTCTGCTTTCAAGGCCCTGGTCTAAACTTCTGCTTTCAAGGCCCTGGTCTAAACTTCTGCTTTCCAAGGCCCTGGTCTAAACTTCTGCTTTCCAAAGCTCACTTCTGGTTGCCAACACCCTGGTCTAAACTTCTGCTTTCAATGCCCTAGTCTCATTTTCCATTTCTGCAATTCGATATTTCTATACTCTTATTTTAGCAATACCATTTCGAAAATACCATAAAAATGCGACTGGCATTTGGCGAAAATACGCGCGGCACAATTAGTTGTCCACTTGCGGATTCTTTTCAGCCTGAGATTGAGACTCATTGGTATGCATCACCGACATCACGCGGCAAACACACGAGAGCTCTTCCAGCTGCCAGTTTAGAACCAGCTCCCGCCATTAGCCAGGAAAGAGTCTATTCAGTGGATGAAGGCATTAGAAAAAGGCATGCCAATTATTGTTTATCGACGCTCGAGAGCCGCAGCCCGTGGGGGGCCGGCACGAAGGAGATGGAGAAGTTAGGGGACTTTACTCTGCTTGATACAATGGCATCAATTAGAGGAGTTGTCGAACTTTCTTCTCGAGGACGGAACTATGGCGATTGCGCAGCCGCAGTGAATAAATCTCATGATTGGCAAGTCCGGGGTTCCCAAACTTTTTTTTTTGCATCCTGCACGCCCTTCGTATTGTTTGATTCAGTCTCACACCATCCACACGATCCACACCATCCACACCATCCACACCATCCACACGATCCACACCACCCACACGCTCCACACCATCCACACGACCCACACCACCCACACCATCCACACCATCCACACGATCCACACCATCCACACCATCCACACCATCCACACGATCCACACCATCCACACGATCCACACCATCCACACGACCCACACCATCCACACGATCCACACGATCCACACGATCCACACCATCCACACGATCCACACCATCCACACCATCCACACCATCCACACCATCCACACGATCCACACCATCCACACCATCCACACCATCCACACCATCCACACCATCCACACGATCCACACCATCCACACCATCCACACCATCCATACGATCCACACCATCCACACGATCCACACCATCCACACGACCCACACCATCCACACGATCCACACGATCCACACGATCCACACCATCCACACGATCCACACCATCCACACGATCCACACCATCCACAAGATCCCACACCACCCACACCATCCACACCATTCACACGATCCACACCATCCACACAATCCACACAATCCACACAATCCACACCATACACCATCCACACGATCCACACCATCCACACGACCCACACCATCCACACGATCCACACGATCCACGCGATCCACACCATCCACACGATCCACACCATCCGCACGATCCACACCATCCACATGATCCCACACCACCCACACCATCCACACCATTCACACGATCCACACCATCCACACGATCCACACAATCCACACCATCCACACCATCCATACGATCCACACCATCCACACGAGTAACAGTTCATTTGAAAAATTTGATGTGTGAATTTTTTTATTTATTCAACTACAAAGAGAAATGCAGAATTTAGAAAAAGAAGGTTTTAAATATATTAACCTGCAATGTAAAATAAAATTTTAAGAATAAGACCAATTGTTTCAAAACCTAAAGGCTTCTCGCTTACACTGAAACGCCACCTCCCACTGCCCGGGGGTACGAGCAGCGTGCTTTGGGAATCCTTTCTCTAGAGATTTGGTTCGCGAATTGGGTTCGTGAATCTAGCTGGATGATTTACTTGTTTTGTTTCAATTGTGTGTTGATATCTGTATGATCTGATTGTGTGTTGATATCTGTATGATCTGATTGTGTGTTGATATCTGTATGATCTGATTGTGTGTTGATATCTGTATGATCTGATTGTGTGTTGATATCTGTATGATCTGATTGTGTGTTGATATCTGTATGATCTGATTGTGTGTTGATATCTGTATGATCTGATTGTGTGTTGATATCTGTATGATCTGATTGTGTGTTGATATCTGTATGATCTGATTGTGTGTTGATATCTGTATGATCTGATTGTGTTTTGATATCTGTATGATCTGATTGTGTGTTGATAACTGTATGATCTGATTGTGTTGCAGAGGCGTAGCGAGGGGGGGGGCAGGGGAACAGATGTCCCCCAGGCGCCAGCTAGTTAGGGGCGCCAAAATGTGCTTTGATATTATTTCGTTGATGAAAATAATGGGTTTGAGAGTTGAAAAAAAGAAAAAGGGGGCGCTTTAAAATGGATCTTGTCCCCGGGCGCCAAACACCATCGCTACGCCTCTTTTGTGTTGATATATGTATGATCTGATTGTGTGTTGATATCTGTATGATCTGATTGTGTGTTGATAATAGATAATCTGTATAATCTGATTGTGTTGATATCTGTATGATCTGATTGTGTTGACATCTGTCTGATCTGTGTGTTGATAACAGTATGATCTGATTGTTTGTTGATATCTGTATGATCTGATTGTGTGTTGATATCTGTAAGATTCGTGTGTTGATATCAGTATGACATGATTGTGTGTTGATATCTGTATGATCTGACTGCGTGTTGACATGTGTATATCTTTATGTTGAGATTGTGTGTTGATATCTTTGTGATCTGATTGTACGTTGAAATTATTTATGATCTGATTGTGTGTTGATATGTTGATATCTGTATGATCTGATTGTGTGTTGATATGTTGATATCTGTATGATCTGATGTGTGTTGATACGTTCATATCTGATATTGGGTTAATATCTTGATGATCTGCTAATGATTTGATCCAGGGATAAATGCCACACTCTTTGTAGCCCACTTTCCATTTGATGCTCTTTGCAACAGTAACAGGAATCAATTCTATCTTCTTGACATTAATTAAATTCAAATAACACACACCCAGTCGTCTCTAACACACACACACACACCACAACCACACACACACAAGCCTATACCCACCCACACACACACAATATACGCACATACCAACACACTTCCCTTTACTGTTTTCTTGGCTACAATTCAGTATAAAATATTTAGCTTTAACTTTATTACCCCACCCCCACACACACACACTCCACATATTTCTGAAACTAAAAAAAAAAACCCACAAAAACCAAAAAGACCATCGCACGCCTTGCTTTTATTGACCTCATAACATTACCGTGGCTGTCGTAAACAGTTGTTACAACATGGAAGTAGATTTTTTTTTACAGAACTTCCATAACCTATAGGCATGTGCAAGCAGCAAAACAGTATTTATTTTCACGGTAACCTCAGAGTTATGCTATACCCTGACCCGTATCTGACCCCCCCCCCCCCCC
>CAXITT010001069.1:76664-96402 GCA_964033795.1 Lymnaea stagnalis | reverse complement strand
CGTTCACTTTGAAAGACCGCTAACAAATTAGGCAAATTCATTTTAAAAAAAAATATTTAATACCAACATAGTTGGTGTCCCAATCAGCCCCCTCCTCCCCCCCCCCCCAAACTCCCCAACTTGTGTTCCTTTTAAATAATAGAATACTAGAATAGTCAGAAAAGACAGTTGAACTGACAATGTTAATGCTACTACTATTATTAGACATTTTACAACATTTTCCAATACTAGATTAGATTTTACAGTCACTCTGGATATGGAATTTTTTATGAATAATGGTTACCTTGACCCGGCCGTAGCAGAAACGACAATCAAGAATGGACAGAAATGTTCACGTCAGACTCAACAGCGAAGCAAGCCATCCCTACCTGTCCAGTCCCCGACGCCTCAGACCTCAGCTAACCAGCTACTACTCCTCTATCCAATGTCAGATGCCACTTACGGTTCGGGTTGATATAACAAAAACAACCCCAAGGACTGGATAACGCCGCGGTCCAACATTTGCCGCTGATGGTACGGCACCGGTCTTGTTAAGGGCTGTTGGTTGGTTATCACTCCGCTGACCTAGTTTTAAATGGGCTGTGGCCCCTCCCACCCACGTGACGCGAACTTTCTTCAAAACCGGCGGTGCGTGAATAAAGGACACTTTTTTTTTTCCTTCGCGCAAAGGGTCTCAAAATTTTTAAACGTTTAAAAAAAAAAAAAAGTTTTATTTATTGAGCTTTAGTCATTACTGAACCCGGTGGGAGGGTTGGGAAGGGGGTTAGCATGTGTGGTGGGACAACCAACACCACCCCCCCCCTTTTACGGTTTAACACCCCCCCAACTCCACCCCCGGTAAACGAACTTAAAAACACCGGGATTTCGATAATCTCTCTCTGTCAAGGAAATAAAATAAAGACACTGACTGGTACGATTAATATTCTCACTTACAGTGCTTACCCTACCCCCCCCCCGGGCCCCAACACAAACCCCACAAGAGACACGCCTTTTAAGGTGAGGACTAGCATGGAAGTCTTAGCTGCTAGCATGGAAGTCTTAGCTGCTAGCATGGAAGTCTTAGCTGCTAGCATGGAAGTCTTAGCTGCTAGCATGGAAGTCTTAGCTGCTAGCATGGAAGTCTTAGCTGCTAGCATGGAAGTCTTAGCTGCTAGCATGGAAGTCTTAGCTGCTAGCATGGAAGTCTTAGCTGCTAGCATGGAAGTCTTAGCTGCTAGCATGGAAGTCTTAGCTGCTAGCATGGAAGTCTTAGCTGCTAGCATGGAAGTCTTAGCTGCTAGCATGGAAGTCTTAGCTGCTAGCATGGAAGTCTTAGCTGCTAGCATGGAAGTCTTAGCTGCTAGCATGGAAGTCTTAGCTGCTAGCATGGAAGTCTTAGCTGCTAGCATGGAAGTCTTAGCTGCTAGCATGGAAGTCTTAGCTGCTAGCATGGAAGTCTTAGCTGCTAGCATGGAAGTCTTAGCTGCTAGCATGGAAGTCTTAGCTGCTAGCATGGAAGTCTTAGCTGCTAGCATGGAAGTCTTAGCTGCTAGCATGGAAGTCTTAGCTGCTAGCATGGAAGTCTTAGCTGCTAGCATGGAAGTCTTAGCTGCTAGCATGGAAGTCTTAGCTGCTAGCATGGAAGTCTTAGCTGCTAGCATGGAAGTCTTAGCTGCTAGCATGGAAGTCTTAGCTGCTAGCATGGAAGTCTTAGCTGCGGACATTTGAGATACATTTTATTTTTTATCACGCAAAAACACACACACTTTCACACATACACATAGTCACCATTGTGTGTTCGATAGATATGTTCGATAGAAATGTTCGATAGATATGTTCGATAGATATGTTCGATAGATATGTTCGATAGATATGTTCGATAGAAATGTTCGATAGAAATGTTCGATATATATGTTCGATAGATATGTTCGATAGATATGTTCGATAGATATGTTCGATAGATATGTTCGATAGATATGTTCGATAGATATGTTCGATAGAAATGTTCGATAGATATGTTCGATATAATATATGTTCGATATATGTGTTCGATAGATATTTTCGATATATCCATACATATATGTATATATCTATACAGTGTGGGTGGGACTGGGTAAGAAGAGACAAGCCAAAGAAACTCATGAATAATCATCAAGGCTACCACTCGCTTTATCATAAACGTGCTCAGGGCCGACGACGGGTGGGAGACATAATTGAAAACAGGAGAGAAAATCAGAGTCGTCTCTTGTCACCTGGCGGTATTATTTTTCACTTGTTTATTTGATCCCGGTGGAAATGCATCCAGGGAGTCGATGCTATTAGCGCCTGTCTGCGCGGCTCTTCACACATGCGCGTATTCATATCTAATAATACAAAAAATAGTTTTAAAAATAAACTAACTAAAACCATATCTCTTGATCGTCTATACAGGAGTCACTGCAGTGGCGTAGCTAGGCACTTGGAGGCCCGGGGGGCTTGGCCTGTTTGGAAGCCCCTGCATTATGACATTCGACATTATTTAATGGAAAAAAAAAATTCGGGCACTCTTTTGCCCCCCCCCTCCTCAAGTAGGGGCCCGGGGGGACTTTCGAATTTTGACCCCCCTCCCCCTCCCTTGGCTACGCCAATGAGTCACTGGCGTGATCTGAAATCGCAATGGCAAGATGTTATGTCCGAAATCGTATTCGCGCGGACCAGGATTCGGTTATTCGTAAACGCAATGTTACAGCCGGCACAGCTAACAGACACGCCCAATGCTACCGTTACCATTCAAACGGTTCTCACACTTGTGTCGTTTTCTTGATCTCTTTCTTTTCTTTTTCTTTAAAACGGCTATTTTGTCCCGATTAAAAGACTGTACCTCGTTGTAACTTCCAAAGTTACGAACACTCAAAAAGGATCTGAAACGATCGTTATTTCAGAGCCCTTCAGCTCCAAAGTCGATCGGAAATTCCAACCATATTGTGGATCCGAACTGTGGACTTTTAAAGAGGGGCATAACAAAGAGCTGGGAATTTCCGTCCAAGTGAATGGTCCGGTGTACCTTGGGTGGAGAACCGCCTTAACGGCGGATTAGTCTTCATTGAGAGACTCCGCCCTCAGATGAATGGCCCTCAATGTTGATTGTAAACAAAAGGTGTTAGAATTTAAGCGGGGGCATACTTCTCCTGTAATAGGGCATACTGTTACGGCCATAAGGCATACTGTTAGTGCAATAGGGCATACTGTTAGTGCAATAGGGCATACTGTTAGTGCAATAGGGCATACTGTTAGTGCAATAGGGCATACTGTTAGTGCAATAGGGCATACTGTTAGTGCAATAGGGCATACTGCTACTGCAATAGGGCATACTGTTACGGCCATAAGGCATACTGTTAGTGCAATAGGGCATACTGTTAGTGCAATAGGGCATACTGTTAGTGCAATAGGGCATACTGCTACTGCAATAGGGCATACTGTTACGGCCATAAGGCATACTGTTAGTGCAATAGGGCATACTGCTACTGCAATAGGGCATACTGCTACTGCAATAGGGCATACAGTTACTGCAATAGGGCATACTACTACTGCAATAGGGCATACAGTTACTGCAATAGGGCATAATGTTACTGCAATAGGGCATAATGTTACTGCAATAGGGCACACAGGTACTGCAATTGGGTATACTGTTACTGCAATAGGGCATACAGTGAGTCCAATAGGGCATAACTGTGCTAAAATGTTGCATAAAATTTCCTGAAATAGGCATAAAGTACCTGGAATAGGGCATAATGTTACTGTCATAGTGCATAAAGATAATTCAATAGGACATAAGCCACTGCAAAAAGCACACATTAACTGCAATAGGACATTCAGAATTTTTCCATTTGGGGTTTTGGTCTATTCGGTTCTAGAGGAAACCTTAACAGGGCCGCAGTTAATTAAAAATTTAAACTCGTAATATAATAACAATAACCCAAAAGAAGCCATTTTGAATTGAGGTGTACGTTATTCCGGATGTTACAAAACTAAAGAGAGTAAAATGTGTTTTGACGGAAGACAAGGCTGCTTCGAGGTTATGCCATTCTCCCCCCCCCACCCCAAGATTGTCCCACTTACGTCAATGAGGTACGATCACGAAGGAAGCAATATTTATTTTTGGGAGAGAAAAGAGCATTATGGGTTGGTGCATATCGTTTCCGCTTTCCTATCATTTGGGGTTGTCAGGGTTTAGCTAATTAGACATGGATCGGATGACGTCACTGTGAATTGTTAAGAAAACACATTCTTTTAGAGAGTAAAAGTATAAATTTTATTTTTAAAAACGCTATCACTGAGGTGTGTTTCCATTAAACCCCACTTAACTTACAGGAGTCGAGTTTAGAAACAGCAAACATGATGATTGCGGAACCAAACCCAAAGTGGTCAAAGTAGGCGGCAACCACGGGCAAGCTGCTCTGTTGTTTTTTTCTCCAAAAAAAAAAAATTGGAGGAACCCTATCGGATGGTGACTTTGTAAAATTATTTCACCTCAGTGTTTTAGTACCGACATTAAAGGACCATCTCCTATGGGCATTTAGATCACTTACCCTTGAAGGCGATTAATTTGATGAATTTTTGAAATTGAATAAAAAATCACTTAACATATTAATCTCAACTCTAAATCTGTTTTAGCCAAAACTACGATCAAGGAAGAGACTTCATGGACGGAAAAAATGTTGTTGTCAAAATCTGCAAATGGCGTCCTCCACGTTCTGGACATACATCCACAGACAACCATTAAGTAAATTAGCTATGGCTAGGGCTGTCAGGGGCGGGTGACAGTTTTGCTGCCCCTTCTTCCACCGCGCACGAAAAAAAACCAACAAAACAACCTCAGTGGTTGGCCCAGAACCACCCCCGACTCCCTTTCTTTTAACATATAGAAGAAAAGGGGCGCCCTGGGCGGACCACCTATCGCTATGCACGATCGTCAGCCATTTAATGCAGCACATGTGCTTCAAAGATGGGTGATACAATGTTTCAATAAATCATGTGCTTCAAAGATGGGTGGTACAATGTTTCAATAAATCATGTGTTTCAAAGATGGGTGATACAATGTTTCAATAAATCATGTGCTTCAAAGATGGGTGGTACAATGTTTCAATAAATCATGTGCTTCAAAGATGGGTGATGCAATGCTTCAATTAATCATGTACTTCAAAGATGAGTGATACAATGTTTCAATAAATCATGTGTTTCAAAGATGGGTGATGCGATGCTTCAAATAATCATGTACTTCAAAGATGAGTGGTACAATGTTTCAATAAATCATGTGTTTCAAAGATGGGTGATACAATGTTTCAATAAATCATGTGTTTCAAAGATGGGTGGTAAGATGCTTCAAATAATCATGTACTTCAAAGATGAGTGATACAATGTTTCAATAAATCATGTGTTTCAAAGATGGGTGATAAGATCCTTCAATTAATCATGTACTTCAAAGATGGGTGATACAATGTTTCAATAAATCATGTGTTTCAAAGATGGGTGATAAGATCCTTCAATTAATCATGTACTTCAAAGATGGGTGATACAATATTTTAATAAATCATGTGCTCGAAATAATGATTTAAGGGCTCCGATCCTAAGTTCATTGAGCCCTTAATCGGCAAAGCCCCATGACTGCCCACCCGTTTTCAGAACCGCTGTGAACCACTGAGAACCGCCGAGCAGCCGAGGAGGGACAGGTCAAGGTAACGCCGTCCTTGTCCTGGTTGAAAAAATCGCCTTAAGTTGTCGATGACATTATCCTCAAACACATATTGATTGGCATCACACATACAAAACACACACCAAAACAGAGGGGGGCTAAAATACGTTGCATAAGAACCACTGCGCTAAACAATTAAAAGCTTGCCATTCATTGAGAAAATCTGCCCAGAATTTTCCGTTGATCCTCCAAAGTCTGCACCCGCGTCTCACCATGCATTGTGTTTTTTTAAGGAAGGACAAGCAGACGGGAAGATGGAAGCACTCCTCCAACTTAGCGCTGCTGCATGCTGCCCACACAAAGCGTTACTGCCACACAAAGCGTTACTGCCACACAAAGCGTTACTGCCACACAAAGCGTCACTGCCCACACAAAGCGTTACTGCCCACACAAAGCGTTACTGCCACACAAAGAGATTCGACAGAACCTAGGGAAGCGTTACATCACATGCTACACCATCAGCTGTCAATAACCCCCTGGGATTGAGGGGTTGGGTGGGGGGTGGGATAAGGGTGGGGGTTCGGGTTGATGAGCAACAGAGAGGACACGTGGAAAAACAAGGTTGTCAGACGTGGCGTAATTAGTATGTAATTAGTGCGCAATTAGTGTATAATGTGTGTGAGATTTGTGTGTAATGAGAGTGTAGATACTGTGTAATGAGTGTGTAGATAGTGTGTAATTTGTGTGTAATTTGTGTGTAGATAGGGTGTACTTAGTGTATGATGGGAGACGGAAAATAATTAGCTTGGTTTCTCGATGCACTTTCTGATGCACTTTTCGCGATACACAGGGGGGGGGGGAGAAGGGGTGTGTGCACTGGTGTCTGGTCGTTGCGTTGTCTAATAGTAAAATAAACTAGTAAACGGAAATTTACTAATTATATCAATATCTATATGACTATGAGATTCAAATTCAATATCTATATATGTCATATCTATATTGAGTCTATATTATCTATATTTTAAGGCACCAGCACTGAGCAAATCCCATGTCCTCGGTTCAAAGCCGTTTTTTTTTTTTCAAAACAGAAAAGAATTCCATCTGTCAAAAGGCCATGATGGAAGAGCAGAAAAGAATTCCGTCTGTCATAACGCCATGATGGAAGAACAGAAAAGAATTCCGTCTGTCAAAACGCCACGAGGGAAGAACAGAAAAGAATTCCGTCTGTCAAACGCCATGAGGGAAGAATATAAAAGAATTCCGTCTGTCAAAACGCCACGAGGGAAGAGCAGAAAAGAATTCCGTCTGTCAAAACGCCATGAGGGAAGAACAGAAAAGAATTCCGTCTGTCAAAACGCCATGAGGGAAGAACAGAAAAGAATTCCGTCTGTCAAAACGCCATGAGGGAAGAACAGAAAAGAATTCCGTCTGTCAAAACGCGACGAGGGAAGAACAGAAAAGAATTCCGTCTGTCAAAACGCCATGAGGGAAGAACAGAAAAGAATTCCGTCTGTCAAAACGCCATGAGGGAAGAATATAAAAGAATTCCGTCTGTCAAAACGCCATGAGGGAAGAGCAGAAAAGAATTCCGTCTGTCAAAACGCCATGACGGAAGAACAGAAACTCAAATCTTTACCAAATAAATGCGACTGACCCAGACTAGAGAAACGTACTTGACAGACCAGACACAGTGTGCAAATAGCACATTAAATCTGCGTGTTTAAATTGGGCGCGTCACGTGACCGAATCACAACGTCAAAATGTGTCTGAAGCAACAAATATCTCCGTCGCCTTGGCTTTGGATCGCACACTTTTGTCTCCACGTCTGCTCTTTGCACTGCATGGACCAGGGGTTGATTGTGGGTTGCTGAAAGAAAATTAAAATTGGCAACACTGACAAGGTAACAGTTCATCTCGCCGCCAGATGAAATCAACCCACCCCCCCCCCAAACGTACTGACACCCTGGCCAGACTGAGGTACGTACCGACACCCTGACCAGACTGAGGTACGTACCGACACCCTGACCAGACTGAGGTACGTACTGACATCCTGACCAGACTGAGGTACGTACTGACACCCTGACCAGACTGAGGTACGTACTGACATCCTGACCAGACTGAGGTACGTACCGACATTCTGGGTTACCGGAAATTTGATCGAAAGAAATTTTCGTCGACGGTAAATTGATCGACGGAAATTTGATCGATCGGAAATTTGGTCAAATCTTTTTTTATTTTCAGTTCACTCGTTAAAATTTTCGTCAAATTTCTTTTTGAACGCACTCTATTCTATAGTCGAACAAAATAATGCATTCAAAAAGAGATTTGAAGCAAAATTTTAACGTAAAAACTGAAAAAAAAGTTTCGACCAAAATTCCGTTCGATCAAATTACCGCCGATGAATTTACCGTATACGGACATCCTGTCCAGACAGAGGTAAGTACTGACATCCTTTCTAGTCTGCGGTACGTACCGACATCCGGTTCATACTGAGGTACGTACTGACATCCTGTCCAGACTGAGGTAAGTACTGACATCCTGTCCAGACTGAGGTAAGTACTGACACCCTGTCCAGACTGAGGGTGCCAACATCCTGACGAGGATCAGGTAAGCACTGACATTCTGTCCAGACGGAGGCCGTGGACATCCTGGCGAGGCTGAGGGTGGCATCGTCATACCACTTGATTGACACGTTTTACACTAACTTCTCGATGCGCCACATGTCTTGCCATCAGACAGTGGGCGGGAATTTTCCGATCAAATTTGCCCGCTTGGATTAAAGTGAATTAAAAACACAGCTAATTTTGTTAACCGGACCTGGTAGACAAGAATACATTTCGTGTCTCTATCTGGACTGCCCTACAACCAATCGAAACAACTTGACAACGAGAGTTTTAACGATTCCTTTCCACAACCTAGATGTTACTGTTGACATGGCGTGCCACTCAAGGAATAACCCAGGATCAGATCGAGTATTGTCACTGTACTTGGAGAGTTCCATGACCTTCTTCTACTGTCACGCCCATCAAATGCTATATCTGACAGTAGTAAAATGAAGGCCATATCTGAAAGTAGTAAAATGAACGCCCTATCTGACAGTAGTAAAATGAATGCCATATATGACAGTAGTAAAATGACGGCCACATCTGACAGTAGTAAAATTACGGCCATATCTGACAGCAGTAAAATGACGGCCACATCTGACAGCAGTAAAATGACGGCCATATCTGACAGTAGTAAAATTACGGCCACATCTGACAGCAGTAAAATGACGGCCATATCTGACAGCAGTAAAATGACGGCTATATCTGACAGTAGTAAAATGACGGCTTTATCTGACAGTAGTAAAATGACGGCCATATCTCACAGCAGTAAAATGACGGCCATATCTGACAGCAGTAAAATGACGGCCATATCTGACAGTAGTAAAATGACGGCCATATCTGACAGCAGTAAAATGTCGGCCATATCTGACAGCAGTAAAATGACGGCCATATCTGACAGTAGTAAAATGACGGCCATATCTGACAGCAGTAAAATGACGGCCATATCTGACAGCAGTAAAATGACGGCCATATCTGACAGCAGTAAAATGATGGCCATATCTGACAGCAGTAAAATGACGGCCATATCTGACAGTAGTAAAATGACGGCCATATCTGACAGCATTAAAATGATGACCATATCTGACAGCATTAAAATGATGGCCATATCTGACAGTAGTAAAATGACGGCCATATCTGAGAGAACATTTCCCTCCTGAAGTCTCCTCCCCACACAAAGACTGTGGCGACTGTGACAGTGTTTCGGCTGTAATCAAAGCCTGCGTAGTAGTTTGAAGACATTCCCACGCTCAAACAAAGCCCATTTATTTCATCTGCAACACCACAGTAGACTGTTACGAGGAAAGTGTTTGTTAAACACGTGTTTAATGTTAAACACACGTTTAACACCAAGAATAAAAAAAAAGAAGAAAATATAATCACAACTGATTCTGACAGGTGCAATTAATTTTAAACAAATAGAAAATTTCTGAAAGACATTCAGATCTTATAATGCTGTTTATTGTTGTTTTATTTAATGAAAAAATCCAATCCTTTGCATGTTATTATATTATGTTATATGTTATTGCCCAAGTCCAGTCAGGCATTCTAAAGAACGCCTAGTCAATGTGCATAATGTCTTATGTATTTCACACTTTGTAAGTTAAATAAAGAGTCCTGTCCAATAGAAAAAGTGTCAAGTGGTTGCGAGTTTCCCCGCAGGGGGACGGACAATGGGCGATCCAAAATAACAGGGGGCTCTCGAGAAAATGGGCGAACATGAAAAAAAAAGGGGGGGGGGGCAGGAGAGAGGTCTCAATGCAGAGGGCACTCATGACAGGGGGATTGTTGGCAAAGAGCGCACGGGACAGGGGAGTTCTTGGCCAAGAGCGNAGCGCACGTGACAGGGGTGATTCTTGGTAAAGAGCGCACGTGACAGGGGGAATTCTTGGCAAAGAGCGCACGTGAGAGGGGGAATTCTTGGCAAAGAGCGCACGTGACAGGGGGGATTCTTGGTAAAGAGCGCACGTGACAGGGGAATTCTTGGCAAAGAGCGCACGTGACAGGGGGAGATTCTTGGCAAAGAGCGCACATGACAGGGGGAGATTCTTGGGCAAAGAGCGCACGTGACAGTGGGAGATTCTTGGTAAAGAGCGCACGTGACAGGGGGAGATTCTTGGCAAAGAGCGCACATGACAGAGGGGATTCTTGGCAAAGAGCGCACATGACAGAGGGGATTCTTGGCAAAGAGCGCACATGACAGGAGACGCATATAACAAGAAGGTTAAATATAACTTTTTATATTTTTTTAACTTTCATCTTTTACTTCCTTATAATATATTAATGTTGTTGTTGTTTGTTTGTTTGTTTTTTGCAATAAAATGTGCTCTAAACACGTGTGGACCCGTATACAATAAAAGATAACGTTGGATGCAGTATGAGAACCGTCTGGGGTGGGGAAAAGTACGGTAAAGAACGGCGCCCCATGAAGTATTCAAGAAACGTTTGGCTGGTTTATAAAACCGTTGCAACCACTTGAAATAATTAGCATATTATTACTGACCGCTTCATGGCTTGAACCGTACGGCGCTCAAAGCTGCCTGGCCAGGTCAGGGAAGTCGGGGGTCACGTCGGTATCGATACCTAGGCGTTGTGGAAGAGGATTCGGATACGATACCTCTTTAATTTTTTTTGTATGTGAATAATTGTATAAGCCTTCTAGGGCGTCGTAGTAAGTTAATTTAAATTACGTTTAACACGTTATAGATCTTAGAATAAATATTTATTATCATGTATACGTCAGGCGCCGTTTATTAGGATCACGCCTGTCCACCTGAAAACTGTTTATTAACCGGCGTTTCTAATAGCCAAAATACGGGGGAAATACGCTTACATGCAACGCACATGCCTTAGTGTATCACAAATATGTTACTAACTTAAACATATTTACAAGATAAGATAACATAAGATAAGATAACACAAGATAAGATAACTTAAGATGGGATTCTTTAATGACCCTAATGAAAGAAAATGTTTGTTTTTTTTTTCTTTTTTTTTTAAATTACATTGTACATATTCCTTTTCAGCGCATAAATAAATTCCTATTTGAATCGAGATATCATTTTGAAATTATAACAATTGAAACACAAGACATCTAAAGTATTTCTCTAGCGTAGAAATCGGTCACAAATGAACTTCCTCAGGGACAATTAGGACTTAATTAGTGATCGTTTAGTGAGCACCCTTAGTGACAATAATGACTTAATTAGTGATCATTTAGTGAACTCCCTTAGTGACAATAAGGACTTAATTAGTGATCATTTAGTGAACTCCCTTAGTGACAGTAAGCACTTAATTATTGATCGTTTAGTGAACACCCTTAGTGACAGTAAGCACTTAATTAATGATCGTTTAGTGAACTCCCTTAGTGACAATACGGACTTAATTAGTGATCATTTAGTGAACTCCCTTAGTGACAATAAGGACTTAATTAGTGATCGTTTAATGAACTCCCTTAGTGACAGTAAGCACTTAATTAGTGATCGTTTAGTGAACACCCTTAGTGACAGTAAGCACTTAATTAATGATCGTTTAGTGAACTCCCTTAGTGACAGTAAGCACTTAATTAATGATCGTTTAGTGAACTCCCTTAGTGACAATAAGGACTTAATTAGTGATCATTTAGTGAACACCCTTAGTGACAGTAAGCACTTAATTAGTGATCGTTTAGTGAGCACCCTTAGTGACAATAATGACTTAATTAGTGATCTTTTAGTGAACTCCCTTAGTGACAATACGGACTTAATTAGTGATCATTTAGTGAACTCCCTTAGTGACAATAAGGACTTAATTAGTGATCATTTAGTGAACTCCCTTAGTGACAGTAAGCACTTAATTAGTGATCGTTTAGTGAACTCCCTTAGTGACAGTAAGCACTTAATTAGTGATCGTTTAGTGAACTCCCTTAGTGACCATAAGGACTTAATTAGTGATCATTTAGTGAACTCCCTTAGTGACATTAAGCACTTAATTAGTGATCGTTTAGTGAACTCCCTTAGTGACAGTAAGCACTTAATTAGTGATCGTTTAGTGAACACCCTTAGTGACAGTAAGCACTTAATTAATGATCGTTTAGTGAACTCCCTTAGTGACAATAAGGACTTAATTAGTGATCATTTAGTGAACTCCCTTAGTGACAGTAAGCACTTAATTAGTGATCGTTTAGTGAACTCCCTTAGTGACAGTAAGCACTTAATTAGTGATCGTTTAGTGAACTCCCTTAGTGACAGTAAGCACTTAATTAGTGATCGTTTAGTGAACTCCCTTAGTGACCATAAGGACTTAATTAGTGATCGTTTAGTGAACTCCCTTAGTGACAGTAAGCACTTAATTAGTGATCGTTTAGATTTGGTAAAAGCTGTGGGAGCACGGTGGTAAATTAGTACAGACTGGGGAAATACAGGATGTTTTAGTGTGTGTGACGTCACTAGTTTTCTTGATGAGTCTATTTAATGGCGGGGTTGGATGTCAGACGACGTATTGCCACACCAGCGGGTCACACTGAAGTTATTGGTAGGCTTCCAATAGTTGCACTGTAGAACAAGTAAATCACGTGTTTGTTTACGTCGAAATTGTACAGTTTTTAAGGTAGAAAAGTCTTTGGTTGACATTTAGTTATACAGCATTTGGCCGTGTTCATGTCATGCCAGTGTGTTATTCATGATGAGATGACACCACGGTACTTACATGTCTCTAATTGGCTCTGCACTGTGACACCAAGGTACTGACATGTCTCAAATCGGCTCTGTACTGTTATTATTTATCGGGATGTCCCCAATTGGGTGAGACCTCCACCGGAAGTCGACAACGACTTTAGTCTTTGAAACAGTCAACTGAAGCAAAATTTTCATCGCACCATCTGATAAACCGTGTAGCCAAGTTGCGGTACAAGCTTTCCTCTTCAGATTTTAAGCCAAAGATGGTGGTATCATCAGTCAATGTGATGGTTGGAACGGTGTCTTTGGATATCATTGGTGTATGATGCGTCTCTGGATATCATTGGTGTATGATGCGCCTCTGGATATCATTGGTGTATGATGCGCCTCTGGATATCATTGGTGTATGATGCGTCTCTGCACATCATTGGTGTATGATGCGCCTCTGGATATCATTGGTGTATGATGCGTCTCTGGATAGCATTGGTGTATGATGCGCCTCTGGATATCATTGGTGTATGATGCGTCTCTGGATATCATTGGTGTATGATGCGTCTCTGGATATCATTGGTGTATGATGCACACAGGGCAGGGGAGAGAACGCAACCTTGTGGCACCCCGGTACTAATTTCCCTATGGTTATCGATAATTGATCGTTCCCCTTCACATTTTTTTAAGGCGACTTGTTAAAAAGTTCAGTATTCGCTCTAGAATATTTGGATTAACACCTAACGAAGAAATCTTTTTCTTTTAAATCATAGGCCGTGGTTGGATGGTGTTAAATGATGTGATGAGAAGTCTTGAAAAAAGCAGCCTAGATTATTATTTTTAGGGCTGTCTAGGTGATGGTAGGTTCTTTCCAGTAACAGTAATTTGGCGTCCTCGGTACTTCGGCAGATGTATGAGCAAATTGGTTGAGGGGGGTGGGTGGGGGGGGTGGTGGTCAAGTTTATGCCGTACTTCATTTTAAAACTTGTCTCAGGAGAAGTTTCTCGAAAACATTTCATGACAGTAGACGTAAGTGCGACAGGACGTAAGGACGTTGTTGCAAGTGACTTTATTTTTCGTTGGGGTTTTTATCGTTTCTGAAGTTTTCCATAAGGTTTGGTACGGTATGAGTTTCATAACATGGATTAAATGCAATTCAAAAAAAAAAAAAATGTCTAGGAGGGTTGCTCTGAGCAGAGTTTTGTCGTCCATTTCATTTGCCTGGTCCACACGCCTTGGCTGCACTCAATGTTAAAATAACAACTACACGACCTGTTCGGTGAACGATTATGGATCTTCAACTTAATATAAGCTATTTTAAATATTGATTGATTTTTTTTCTTCTTTGGTCTTTCTTCATCACTATAAAAGAAAAAGGTGACGAAGATGTTGTTTTCAATGTTAATCGAATTTCTTTAAACACTGCAAACAGGCGATCAAAAGGGAATACACGCAAAGGCTGTACACCTATTGTGCGGGGTGAGGTCGTACATCTGTTGTACATGATAAGGCTGTACATCTATTCTACGTGATCGTGCTGTACATCTATTGTACGTGATCGTGCTGTACACCTATTGTACGTGATCGTGCTGTACACCTATTGTACGTGATCAGGCTGTACATCTATTGTACGTGATCAGGCTGTACATCTATTGTACGTCATCGTGCTGTACACCTATTGTACGTGATGAGGCTGTACACTTATTGTGCATGATCAGGCTGTACATCTATTGCACGTGATCGGGCTGTACACCTATTGCACGTGATCGGGCTGTACATCTATTGTACATAATCAGGCTGTACACCTATTGTACGTGACCGTGATGTACATCTACTACACGCGACTTTCTCAAGTCCATTCACTGTGTACAGCTGATACTGTACCTGGAAAAAGGTGATTCTAAGAAACAAGCAAAATGTGGAACAGTCTTTAAATAGGCTTTCTATTAAACGGGTTTTTCTATAAGCCAACGTTCACAGTAACCGATGTGCTCTGTTCTGTCACGTTTACAGCTAACTGTAGGTCGACCTTGCAGAAGTAGGAAGTGTATAAACAAAGAAGTTAAGAAGTGATGACCTTTTTTTACATTCACATTTTTGACCAAACGACACCATCTAGTTTCCTACGAGTAAGAATCAACCACATCCCCTCCACCATCTAGTCGATTACAACTGTGAATCCACCGCAAACAAACTGGAGTATTTAGAATTTCAGTGTAGGCGGTGGCCACGTGTGGGCGACCTGTCCGGGTAATCGGGCATCCTTCGTGCACAGGCAACGTCGATACCACTTAGGAAAGCCTCCATAGCACACCAATAATTAACAACTATTTAGCATCGATATTTATTTATTTATTTAGGCATTTTTATATAGCGCTTATCATAAAGCTCTAAGCGCTTTACAATGATATCACCCCCCCCACCAAACCAACATACAACACAAACTATTAACAACTATTAAGTAAGTAACTAAACAAAACATAAATACGTCGATACCACTTAGGAAAGCCTCCATAACACACCAATAATTAACAACTATTTAGCATCGATATTTATTTATTTATTTAGGCATTTTTATATAGCGCTTATCATAAAGCTCTAAGCGCTTTACAATGATATCACCCCCCCCCCCCACGAAACCAACATAGCACACAAACTATTAACAACTATTAAGTAAGTATCGAAACCATACATGAAAGTCGTCAAAAGGCACAAGTTATTAACAGTTATTAAGTATCGATACGACAATTGAGCGTTAAAAAACAAAAAAGGCAGACAAGGGCAATGAAAAAAAACAACAAAACAATTTATAAACGGTAATAAAAAAATTATGACTTGATGATTAAACATACAAAGGTGGCTGGCGTTACTGTAAGATGATGGGACAGGTCGATACTAGTGGTGTAGGTGGGTCTCTGTCTTGTCTTACACAGGTATAGGTGACTCTGTCTTGTATTACACAGGTATAGGTGTATCTGTCTTGTATTACACAGGTATAGGTGTATCTGTCTTAAATTACACAGGTATAGGTGTCTCTGTCTTAAATTGCACAGGTATAGGTGTCTGTATCTAAAATTGCACAGGTATAGGTGTCTCTATCTTAAATTACACAGGTATAGGTGTCACTATCTTAAAGTACACAGGTATAGGTGTCTCTATCTTAAATTACACAGACATAGGTGTTTCTATCTTAAATTACACAGGTATAGGTGTCTCTGTCTTAAATTGCACAGGTATAGGTGTCTCTATCTAAAATTGCACAGGTATAGGTGTCTCTATCTTAAATTGCACAGGTATAGGTGTCTCTATCATAAATTGCACAGGTTTATGTGTCTCTATCTTAAATTGCACAGGTATAGGTGTCTCTATCTTAAAATGCACAGGTATACGTGTCTCTATCCTAAATTACACATTTATAGGTGTCTCTATCTTAAATTACACAGGTATAGGTGTCTCTATCTTAAATTACACAGGTATAGGTGTATCTGTCTTGTATTACACAGGTATAGGTGTCTCTATCTTAAATTGCACAGGTATAGGTGTCTCTATCTTAAATTGCACAGGTATAGGTGTCTCTATCTTAAATTACACAGGTATAGGTGTCTCTATCTTAAAATGCACAGGTATAGGTGTCTCTATCCTAAATTACAAATTTATAGGTGTCTCCATCTTAAATTGCACAGGTATAGGTGCCTCTATCTTAAATTACACAGGTATAGGTGTCTCTATCTTAAATTGCACAGGTATAGGTGTATCTGTCTTAAATTGCACAGGTATAGGTGTCTCTGTCTTAAATGCACAGGTATAGGTGTCTCTATCTTAAATTACACAGGTATAGGTGTCTCTATCTTAAATTACACAGGTATAGGTGTCTCTATCTTATATTACACATGTATAGGTGCATCTGTCTTAAATGCACAGGTATATGTGTCTCTATCTTAAATTACACAGGTATAGGTGTCTCTATCTTAAATTACACAGGTACAGGTGTCTCTATCTTAAATTATACAGGTATAGGTGTATCTGTCTTGTATTACACAGGTATAGGTGTCTCTATCTTAAATTGCACAGGTATAGGTGTATCTATCTTAAATTGCACAGGTATAGGTGTCTCTATCTTAAATTGCACAGGTATACGTGTCTCTATCCTAAATTACACATTTATAGGTGTCTCTATCTTAAATTACACAGGTATAGGTGTCTCTATCTTAAATTACACAGGTATAGGTGTATCTGTCTTGTATTACACAGGTATAGGTGTCTCTATCTTAAATTGCACAGGTATAGGTGTCTCTATCTTAAATTGCACAGGTATAGGTGTCTCTATCTTAAATTACACAGGTATATGTGTCTCTATCTTAAATTGCACAGGTATAGGTGTCTCTATTTTAAATTACACAGGTATAGGTGTATCGGTCTTAAATTACACAGGTATTGGTGTCTCTGTCTTAAATGCACAGGTATAGGTGTATCTGTCTTAAATTACACAGGTATAGGTGTCTCTATCTTAAATTGCACAGGTATAGGTTCTCTATCTTAAATTACACACTTATAGGTGTCTCTGTCTTAAATTACACAGGTATAGGTTTCTCTGTCTTAAATTACACAGGTATAGGTGTCTCTATCTTAAATTACACAGGTATAGGTGTCTCTATCTTAAATTACACATGTATAGGTGCATCTGTCTTAAATGCACAGGTATATGTGTCTCTATCTTAAATTACACAGGTATAGGTGTCTCTATCTTAAATTACACAGGTATAGGTGTCTCTATCTTAAATTATACAGGTATAGGTGTATCTGTCTTGTATTACACAGGTATAGGTGTCTCTATCTTAAATTGCACAGGTATAGGTGTCTCTATCTTAAATTGCACAGGTATAGGTGTCTCTATCTTAAATTGCACAGGTATACGTGTCTGTATCCTAAATTACACATTTATAGGTGTCTCTATCTTAAATTACACAGGTATAGGTGTCTCTATCTAAAATTACACAGGTATAGGTGTATCTGTCTTGTATTACACAGGTATAGGTGTCTCTATCTTAAATTGCACAGGTATAGGTGTCTCTATCTTAAATTGCACAGGTATAGGTGTCTCTATCTTAAATTACACAGGTATATGTGTCTCTATCTTAAATTGCACAGGTATAGGTGTCTCTATTTTAAATTACACAGGTATAGGTGTATCGGTCTTAAATTACACAGGTATTGGTGTCTCTGTCTTAAATGCACAGGTATAGGTGTATCTGTCTTAAATTACACAGGTATAGGTGTCTCTATCTTAAATTGCACAGGTATAGGTTCTCTATCTTAAATTACACAGGTATAGGTGTCTCTGTCTTAAATTACACAGGTATAGGTTTCTCTGTCTTAAATTACACAGGTATAGGTGTCTCTATCTTAAATTGCACAGGTATAGGTGTCTCTATCTTAAATAACACAGGTATAGGTGTCTCTATCTTAAATTACACAGGTATAGGTGTATCAGTCTTGTATTACACAGGTATAGGTGTCTCTATTTTAAATTGCACAGGTATAGGTGTCTCTATCTTAAATTGCACAGGTATAGGTGTCTCTATCTTAAATTGCACAGGTATAGGTGTCTCTATCTTAAATTGCACAGGTATAGGTGTCTCTATCTTAAATTGTACAGGTATAGGTGTCTCTATCTTAAATTACACAGGTATAGGTGTCTCTATCTTAAATTACACAGGTATAGGTGTCTCAATCTTAAATTACACAGGTATAGGTGTATCTGTCTTGTATTACACAGGTATAGGTGTCTCTATCTTAAATTGCACAGGTATAGGTGTATCTATCTTAAATTGCACAGGTATAGGTGTCTATATTTTACATTACATAGGTATAGGTGTATCTGTCTTAAATTACACAGGTATAGGTGTCTCTGTCTTAAATGCACAGGTATAGGTGTATCTGTCTTAAATTACACAGGTATAGGTGTCTCTATCTTAAATTACACAGGTATAGGTGTCTCTATCTTAAAGTACACAGGTATAGGTGTCTCTATCTTAAATTACACAGACATAGGTGTTTCTGTCTTAAATTGCACTGTTATAGGTTTCTCTGTCTTAAATTACACAGGTATAGGTGTCTCTGTCTTAAATTGCACAGGTGTAGCTGAATCTGTCTTAAATTGCACAGGTAACGGTGTATCTGTCTTATATTACACAGATATAGGTGTATCTAATTGAAGTTGACTCTCTCTATATATATGTAGTCTATGCTTGTGAGGCGATTTGCGAAAAATCTGGCAGCAATGACGTCATCGGTTACATAATCATATGTTATAGTAAAAAACAGAATGAGCAATTATTATTATTATTTATTTTTTTTTAAATCCCCACAGATGTAAGAGATTACCGTATGATAAAATCAAACAAAACATCGTGGTACCAGTCAGCCAACTAATCTAATGTAAGTGTACATATGATGATTACATGGGTCGATCATGGTACATGACAGCCGACTAACCTAATGTAAGTGTACATATGATGATTACATGGGTCGATCATGGTACATGACAGCCGACTAATCTATTTTAAGTGTACATATGATGATTACCTGGCTCGCTCGTGGTACCAGTCCACCAACTAATCTAGGACAAGTGTACTTAAAATATTATCTGGGTCGCTCATCACACATCAGACGTTACATATCCTCTCGTACAACATCAGCTGGAGAGATCAATGGCTCGCGGAAGACTCGACGCGTCGGCGCTGGACTCGGCTCGATCTGACGAACCTGCAGTGGTTCTGGGCAGTGAATTCAAACGCAACGCATATGCGCCAACTTGTCGAACGTGACATCTCCACCCTCGG
>CAXITT010001069.1:56038-70456 GCA_964033795.1 Lymnaea stagnalis | reverse complement strand
CCCAATGTGCCCCCCCCCCCACTTTCTATTATACGCACCACAAGTCACCGAACGTGCTATTGCAATCTCGCACTCAAATTCCCCCCCCCCATGCATGATAATTTTTTGGGGTTGATTTTCTTTTAATTAATTGCTTCACACGTTAACCGATTTTAGGTTAGAGGTTAATTAAAGATTAATTAGGTCGGTATGGCATTGTCAGGCCGAAGGCATGGCAGAGACGAGCTGCAATGGTTGCACTGAGGCAATCTCCTGACCGACGCTTTCCGAAAATCAAAATGTTTGGCCTTTCAAAAATTAAGATCAATGAGACACAAGCATTTGCGTCAATAAAACAATAAAGGTAAGGTTTGAAAACAATCACAGGGAATACAATAAGAATGGGCACCACTTCCTTCCAAAAAAAAAAAATAAATAAAAATAAAGCTAAGAAGAGGGGAAAGATATAAACGGATATAAAACAATTCTTATTTATTATTTCACAAAGCCATGTTGTTGCTTTTTTAAATAAGCTTACAGCAACATAATTTCTCTTACTTTGATAGTGGTTTAATTGTTTGGTCCACACCAGATCTGCTAATGTCTTTCGGCACAAGTGATTTCTATTGGTAACTGTGAGAGGCTGGGGCTGAAGTTCGTGGATTAGTTATAATCACGGTTATAATAGAGAACAGTCCAGAAAGTGTGGTCTGTAATCATTGGCAGTGTTGTGGCAGTGTTGTGGCAGTGTTGTGGAAGTGTTGTGGCAGTGTTGTGGCAGTGTTGTGGCAGTGTTGTGGCAGTGTTGTGGCAGTGTTGTGGTGTACTTAGCGCAACTGCCGGCACCACCAGAGAAGAGACACACCATACGAGAAGGAAAAAAAATCATAAAAGAGAAACACCATCAGAGAAGAGAAACAACATCAGAGAAGGGAAACATCATCAGAGAAAGACAACATCATCAGAGAAAGACAACAACATCAGAGAAGGGAAACATCATCAGAGAAAGACAACATCATCAGAGAAAGACAACATCATCAGAGAAAGACAACAACATCAGAGAAGGGAAACATCATCAGAGAAGGGAAACATCATCAGAGAAAGACAACATCATCAGATAAGGGAAACATCATCAGAGAAAGAAAACATCATCAGAGAAAGACAACATCATCAGATAATGGAAACAACATCAGAAAAGTCAACATCATCAGATAAGGGAAACAACATCAGAGAAAGTCAACATCATCAGAGAAGGGAAACATCATCAGAGAAAGACAACATCATCAGAGAAAGACAATATCATCAGAGAAGGGAAACATCAGAGTAGATAAACTCTATCAGAGAAAGACACAATCAAAGAATGGCAACACCATCAAGGAATGGCAACACCATCAAGGAAGGGCAACACCATCAAAGAATGGCAACACCATCAAGAAATGACAACACCATCAAGGAATGGCAACACCATCAAGGAATGGAAACACCATCAAGGAAGGGAAACACCATCAAGGAATGGCAAAACCATCAAGGAAGGGCAACACCATCAAGGAATGGCAACACCATCAAGGAATGGCAACACCATCAAGGAATGGAAACACCATCAAGGAAGGGAAACACCATCAAGGAATGGCAAAACCATCAAGGAAGGGCAACACCATCAAGGAATGGCAACACCATCAAGGAATGGCAACACCATCAAGGAATGGAAACACCATCAACGAATGGAAACACCATCAAGGAAGGGAAATACCATCAAAGAAGGGCAACATTATCAAGGAATGGAAACACCATCAAGGAATGGAAACACCATCAAGGAATGGCAACACCATCAAGGAATGGCAACACCATCAAGGAAGGGCAACACCATCAAAGAATGGCAACACCATCAAGGAATGGCAACACCATCAAAGAATGGCAACACCATCAAGGAATGGCGACATCATCGAAGAATGACATCAGAGTAGGACATCATCATTAAATACAACAATGTTACTAACGTGTAGGGCAACTGAGGCAGGATATGGTGGACATCTCGTACTATTTACCTGACCATTCGATATGTGTCTGATGACATGCTCCACACAAACTAATTGGACATTTCTATCGGAGGGCCGTAGACCCGGCACACGAGAGCATAAATTGTGTGCCGTCATTTATCCGAGCGTTATATCTCCAGACCACGCCATCATTAACAACAAAATTGTTCCGCTGTCACGTTGCATGGACAGAGGGGAATATTTTCAAAAGAGAGCAAACAAAAAAAAAAAGAAAAAAATGTAAAACAAACAAAATACACCCCCCACCCCGACCCACGGAAACAAACACACACACAGACACCTATTTTGGGCACAATTGAAATATTATGGCGATTCACCAGCTCACATTAGGGACAGCCACCCTTCTGGCCAATAAATACAAACTTGCCAGAGAAAGACGACAAAAATGGAGCAATAATGAGGCTCACAAAATGACCCCCCCCCCGTTCAAGCCATATTCACATCGTATTGTGAGGCGCCAACACGCTGCCATGCTTCATTTCCGGTGCGATGTAACACGGGAAGATTGACTCTTGAGTTTCAAAAACAACATTTAAACAAACAAAAAAATTAATAAAGGATAGTTTTATTTCAAGTCAAAGTTGGTATTTTATGAACAAGGATTTATTCGTTGGGCTAGGGTTGCAACACCGTTACCATAGCAACACGGTGACGATGACGTCAATATGTCGCCATTTTTTTTTTTTTTTTTTTTTTTTTTTTTTTTTTTTTTTTTTTTTTTTTTTTTTTTTTTTTTTTTTCGCAAAGCAAAACCGATTTGTAGTGGGCGTAGTGTCTTATACCAAGAATAATCACCAGACGTATCAACTTTCCATCAACTTTTTTGTTTGTTTGTTTTTGAGTGAGTGTGTGTGTGGGGGGGGGGTCATGGAAGAGATAGGAATTATTTAGATTTTGGTTTTATTTTAAAAATGTTCACAACTGAAGCCAGTCGAGCTGAAATTTTGTAAGCCAGCTAATTATGATTGGTGTCTGCTGATCTATCAAAATTAGGTAGATCCACTTGTAGTTAATGATAGAAATGTGTGAAAATGCACGGTTTAATTTCAAATCTCTGGTTGTATACAGATCTGCGTTCGACGATAGCGAATCCCGTTTTTACCGAGCACGTCTTGCTACTTGCATAATATACGTCTTGTCCGTGGATGTGTGGATGGAGCTTCATTTTTTTGTGTTTGACACATGTGATTGTGTCACTCAGTTGATCATATTCTCGCGAAGTGGCCGCCTCAGGGGTGTTTGACTGTGTCGTCGTCGCCAAGAATTTGTGTCATCATCGCGTCTGCTTCCGTGTCGACGGAGGCGTGTTGACACCGTCGTTCAAAGTCCCAGTGGTTGATCGCGTCTGCTTCGCCGGTTGAGTAAACGGCGTTGGATGCGTGAGCTCACGACTACTTTATGAAAAGAAAATTGTGTTACGCCTAGGTTAAGAGTTAAGTCACTTTAACCAGGATGATGTGAGCAGGCGATGTTTTACAAAGTAAATAATTCCATTTTGTCGATAATTTCAAGATTCAATTGTAATAATTTTAAGTATAAAATAAAAAAAAATAAATAAAAATTTAAACTATTAAAAAAAATGTGATCCAATTAAAAGGATCGACATCTGTTGACAAATCACTGCTGAGTAGATTACTGGGACGGCCGTGCGCTCAACCAAGAAAACCACCAAGGGCGATCGGCGGATGTGGTATACGTTGAAGGATTAGCCTCAACGCTAACAAATAATTAGTAAGATTGGGATGCTTTTATCCATTGCAAAATTATCCAGCTCCACATTCGACGCGGGGGGGGGGGCGTTTGCACTGCGTTACTCGATGTAACCAACCAGAGGCGTAGCGAGGGTGTTTGGCGCCCGGGGACAAAATCCATTTTAAAGCGCCCGCTTTTCTTTTTTTCAACTCTCAAACCCATTATTTTTTACCAATAATATAATATCAAAGCACATTTTGGCGCCCCTAAATAGCTTGCGCCCGGGGGACATCTGTCCCCCCTCTGCCCCCCCACTCGCTACGCCTCTGTAACCAACTGTCGGAAGAGATCAGTGAATATGGATTCACATATTTAACAATCAATGTAAATGGTTCTAAAAGTGTAAGGCGTGACACGAATCCGAAAAAAAAAGATGGAGTCATACGATCTGAGAGTGAATGTGAAAAGAGTTACAACACAACAAATACGTATATCATTTCTGTTACTTTTCGTTACGGTTCCATGAGCTCCGCACGTTCCGGTGGCCCTGTGGTCTAGCGACGGTTACGGACACGACCAGTGTTACAAGTGTGACAGGCGTTTCAAGTATGACAAGTGTGACAGATGTAACGAGTGTGAACAGATGTAACAAATATGACAGATGTAACAAATGTGACAGATGCAACAAGTGCGACAGATGTAACAAGTGTGACAGATGTGACAAGCGTGAACAGTGTGACAAGTGCGACAGGTGCTGCAAGCGCGACCAGTGTTACAAGTTACAAGTGTGACCAGTGTTACAAGAGCGGTTAGAACATCCAAAAGGGCCAGTTCCCACGGTTCGAATCATTTAAAATGTATCCCCACTTTGTGACTGTGTTCGCACCTTGGTTCCTTTGTGTTCTTTTTTGTGGGATAAAAACGAATTTTGGATTTTTTTTAAATTTTTTTTAAATTGTCGAGTAAGCACGCGATATGGAAATTAGACCCAACAAATAAAGAAATCTATATACAAAGAATGAAAACGTGTTTTATGACATGGGCCATACGCGTCAGGCGATGTCGTAGAAAATGCTGTCTGAGCCGTCTCATCGTCTGAACACGGCTTAACTTGCCGTAACTCCCCCGAGAAGAGAAGCGGACGTGACGTGAAGGTCGCATCAACAAAGAAAGACGTGTTTGCTCATCAAAGGAATTGGTGTCAATGATTCGACAAAGCACGACACAGGCTCGCAGTAACGCCACACTCATGAAGGTGATCAACGATTCATTCCAGATGAAGTTGTTCAACTATTTATTGAGATGAAGTTGATCAACTATCCATTCCAGATATACGTACTCACACTAGAAAATAATATATATTTTTTTTAAAGTATTGCTCAAAAGGGGCAAATATTGAATGCTGCTCAAAGTAGTAGAAAAGCATCGTTCATGGTTGTCGAAACTTCTACAACACCCCAATCTAGAGAGACCGACCGAAAGTCATTGCATGATCTCGGCCAAGACCGAAACTGGGCCGAAAGTTAAAATTTACTTTCGGCCGAAACCGAAGCCGAAACCCAAATATTTAGATATTTTGACATTCGTTCACGCATACATTCTTCATATATGGATGAATGTTGGGGGGAAAGTATAAATACGTACATTCTTTTTTAAAAATACAAAATGAGGTCATTTTGAATATTAATAAATAAACATCTATTGAATACTTTGGCTTTTACCATTTGAATTTAAAAGTAATTTATACGTTTTAAAAATGACTTAAAACTTAGTATGGCAAGAGAAAATTTGGACCGGGGGGAAAAAAGGGGGGGGGGGGCAAAATTCATACAAAATAGACACTTGAATGCCCTTTGCTTTTATAATATAATTACAACGCTACCTAGACGTATATTTTCAATAATTATTGTGGCGCTAATAGAACCACTTGTCACCTAAATATCAGTTATGACTTATGACGGCTATAAAAATATCAGCACAATGTTTCGCGGTTATCGTCCCACTAATGATTTGTGTTTCCATAAATAGCTGGTAAGATAGCGTTGTGTTTGATATTAGGCCTAGTACCTCACACTAGTCTTTCCGTACTGGTGACGTAATTATTTCCTTCGGCGACCAACCTCCCTCACCCCCATTGGTAGGGGGGGGGAAATACTTTTTTAACCTGGTCTCTTAAAATTATTGTTCTGATGAATCTACATTGATCTCCAATATCGCACAAGTAAACAGGCTGCAGTAGGTCTACTACATTAGTATTATACTAACCAGTGATACATCCACACGTGTGTTAAATTGTCAATAACAATGTTAATGAGCACGATAATGATAAATTTCAAAAAATGAATGAATTGAAAAAGCCTACGTTTCCTTAATTAAAAAAAAAATATAAAGCAAAAATAATAATGCAAATATTACCATTCCCTAGGATTATTCAATATTATTCACCTTTGTCAAAGAACACGAGCATGATAATGATAAATCAAAATGAATGTCACAAATGAATGAATTGAATAAACCAAGGGTTCCAAAATTATTTTTGGAAAAAAGCTAAAACAAAAATAATGATATAATAAATATTAAGCATTCCATTAGTTTTTCTTCCACAAAACTATTTACATTCGACTAGACTTAATTGAACTTTAATTTTTGGAAATAAAGGACAAGTAGGTCATCAGCTTTGGGCAGTTTTCGCAGAGTATTAGTCATAAAAGATAGATGACAGCAGGACGTAGAACAATGAGGAATATCGGATTGCCGCCCTGCGGACTGACTTCTAGTAGATGACCGAAAACCTCTAACACTTTTGACCAGATGGCCGAAAGTCTCAATCACTTTCGATTGACACCGAAAATCAACTTTTCTGTTTCGGCTGAAACCGAAACTAGGCCGAAAGTGAAAAAAGCTACTTTCGGCGCCGAAACTGAAGCCGAAATTCGGTCGGCCTTTACCCCAATCCAATGCCGGTCACCTGTTATCACATTCAGAGATATAAACAGTATACATTTTACGTGGAAGAAGAAGTCCCGCAGGAGACTGGCTGAACGAATGAATGACTGACAGATGACAACTTTTCCATTACTGAGAACCATGAGCGATGAGCGACTGAAATCCATCACCATGGCTTTTTGTAAAAATGTTATTTTAACCAACGAATCGTTTAAATGAAATGAAGATTAGAATAAAATGTACTAAATTTTGTTTTAAATGGTTGTTATTGAGAAACAGTCTTGAAAAACTGTAACGGGTACAGGATGGAGATGAAATGTCATTTCCGGTAGGTCGGAATAGACTTCCGGTTTGGCGCCACCCAAAGTTGCGCCCCCCCCCCCCCGCATTCGATACACTAGCTTCCGGTGGAATGAAGTAGAATGGAATATTGGTGGGAATTCTGCTGGGAATTTTTGTGGCGGAAAGGGCAAAGGGGGGGTGTGTGTGGGGGGGGGGGGTGTTCTCAAAATCTAGCCCACCCACGAACCTATTAGGATCTATGCATTATGTATCCGTGGAATAGTCTATAGGAACACAGCCATTACGGTAACTACATAAGCTTTTACAACCTGCAGCTGAGGTTCTGCATAATTTTAACCGCTGCGCTAAACAGGTACCACAACAAAACAGGGAACACCTGGCGGGAGCGCCTCTCCCCTCTCCCTGAGTAGACGCCCATGACGTCTGGTATTATTTGAAATGAACTTCATAAAGGAGTGATCATTTAGTTGATTAAATGTGTTCAAATATCAGGTGACAAGTAACCGCTAAGACATCTGAAAAAGATTTAAGTCTACAAATAAAAATAAACAACAAGTAGCCAAACAAGATAAGAGGAATAATTCCTAGCAAATGATGGATGTGTAAAACCAGAAGTTCGATTCATGGCAAGGGCTAATTTAAAGGTATGTAACTGGTATAGTCAAGAGCTAAAATAAAGAAATGTACCTGGAATAATCATGGGTTCATTTAAAAGTGTAACTGAAATAATAATTAACTTTCAAATTATATAACAATTCAAATCCAGCGAATTTCCACCGAATTACCACCGAAAACAAATACATCTGAACTCCTTAAATCGAGAGCACGCCAACTGCGAGATGTTAATATGTGTCCCCATACTTTCCTGTTTCATTTAAATGTGTCGCCGTACTTAGTTAGCTGTGTCATTTATATGTTTCGGACTACTTAGTGAGATGTGTCATTTATATGTTTCGGACTATTTAAGTTAGATGTGTCATTTATATGTGTCGCCATTGATAGCTAGATGTGTCATTCATATGTTTCACACTACTTAGTTAGATGTGTCATTTATATGTGTCGGACTACTTAGTTAGCTGTGTCATTCATTTGTGTCGGACTACTTAGTTAGATGTGTCATTTATATGTGTCGGACTACTTAGTTAGCTGTGTCATTGATTTGTGTCGGACTACTTAGATGTGTCTTTTATATGTTTCGGACTACTTAGTTAGCTGTGTCATTTATATGTGTCACCCTACTTAGTTAGCTGTATCATTTATATGTGTCGCCATTGTTAGCTAGATGTGTCATTTATATGTTTCGGACTATTTAGTTAGATGTGTCATTTATAAATTGTCGGATTACTTAGTTAGCTGTGTCAATTATATGTGTCGCCCTACTTAGTTAGCTGTGTCAATTATATGTGTCGCCCTACTTAGTTAGATGTGTCATTTATATGTGTCACCATTGTTAGTTAAATGTGTCAATGATTTGTGTCGCCCTTCTTAATTAGCTGTGTCATTTCATTTCTAAAGTATAGCTGAACGATAAAAACAAAGTCTGGGCGATTACATCAACAACGCTCACTGGGCGATTACACCGACAACGCTCACTGGGCGATTACACCGACAACGCTCACTGGGCGATTACAGCAACAACGCTCACTGGGCGATTACAGCAACAACGCTCACTGGGCGATTACAGCAACAACGCTCACTGGGCGATTACAGCAACAACGCTCACTGGGCGATTACAGCAACAACGCTCACTGGGCGATTACAGCAACAACGCTCACTGGGCGATTACAGCAACAACGCCCCCGTCAAATGTAACACACATATCCTAAATGGTGTCATTAAACAGCAACTTGTTCCATCAACAACAGACGCTAAGAAACTGTTAGGGATTAATGACATCGGGACAGAGTCATTAAGAATTGGGATATCACGGCCGCCCCATACATGACTCGAGACACTGAGGCCAGTTTAGTGATTGATGGCAGAGTCATTGACACGGGTTGACCGGTGGAGACATAAGACTGACATATTGATGAATATATGTTACCGGAGCTACCATGGATTGACGGATATAGATAGAGTTAAACCGATGGATATAATTTAAGACGCGAATGGATACATGAGCTTACGGATGGATGGGGGTTGAATCCATGATGATGTTATTGTTGGATTGAATGATTCGGGGTTGAATCCATGATGATGTTATTGTTGGATTGAATGATTCGGGGTTTTATTGATGGTTCGGTCTTGTCCACGTTTGGGTTCATCGATGGTTCTGTTTGTTTGCGGTTTGGTTTGTCGTTAGTTTGGGCTTGTCAAAGGTTCGGTTTGTCATCGGATTGGTTTGTCAGCGGTTTGGTTTGTCAATGGTTGGGTCTGTCAAAGGTTTAGTTTGCCAATGGTTTAGTTTGTCAATGGTCTGGTATGTCAATGTTTTAGTTTGTCAAAGGTTTGGTTTGTCAATGGTTTATTTTGTCAAAGGTTTGGTTTGTCAGTGGTCGGATTGGTCGTTTGGCTTGTTTCGACAGTGTCTTGGTTTATCGACGGTTGTGTTTGTCAATGGTTTATTTTCTCAATGGTTTCTTTTGTCATTGTTTGGGTTTGGTCGATGGTTTTGTTTGTCGCTGGTTGGGTTTGTCAACGGTTTGTTTTTTGCCCGTGGTTGGGTTGTGGATGGCTCAATGAGCGTGTGGACGCAACGCTGAGCCGTGAATGGTAAAGGGAAAGTTTGCATGCTTGGGTGAATGAGAAAGAAAACTATGTACACAAATGAAGACCACAAGGGAAAAAACGGCAGAGTCACATTTTTGTTGTTTTGAGATATTCGATTTTTAAAGTTCAAAACCATGCACATTAAAAATGTGTAAACAAAATGTAATTTTTAAAATGCATTTCACAAGAGTGTCCATTTCCCTGAGTTATTAAATAGATAAAGTAATTCAAACTTGAATGTAACATGATTTATTTCATTATAGTAGAGAGTGGGGTCAAAATGGACTCTGCCGTTTTTTCCCTTGTAGTAATTTATCAAGGTTTGATCATTGCTAAATATCTATTTAAAACTATTTTATAAGTAAATTTTCACATTTAGGGGTCACTGGCAAATTACGTCACGCTTAGAGGGGGTGGGTTGAGAATATGCGACACTTTTTGGGAGGGGGGAGGGGGGGGGGTAAAAAATTGTGACGTCACTTTTTTCATCTCTAAAAGTTTCTAATTCGTAAAAAAAAAAATCATAATTTAATTGATTTTTAAAACATTAATTTGAGGTCAACTTTGCCTCAGGTATTATAGTATGGTACCATGAAACTCGGTTTTCTAGTAATACTGCATCTTATCATTATAGCAGTGGTTCTCAACCTTCTTAATGCAGCGACCCTTGAATGCAGTTCCTCATGTTGTGGCGACCCTCAAACATAAAGCTATTTTCGTTAGTACTTTATAATTGTAGAGGATATGCATTTGCCGATTGTCTTATGTGACACCTTTAAAGGAGTCATTCGACCCATAAAGGGGTCGCCACCCACAGGTTTAGAACTGCTGCATTATGGGAAAATGTTGAAGAATAAAATAATATCTTAGTTTATTTATGAAAATTTTATGTATGGTTTGAGTTTTTTTAGGGGATGTAACAAGGGGGGAGGGGGAGAATTTGTGACATTTCGTGACAAGGGGAGGGGGTGTCTAATAAGTTTATTTTTAAGGTGATGTAATTTACGAATGACCCCTGCCTTAGGCAAATTATTTTTGTTTAAACTATTAATATAAGAATATCATGCCTATAACTATCATTAAAAAATTATATTATTTAGAATTTAACCTGAAAATCAGATTTAAAATCATACTTTCTAAGTTTCTGATGTGCTTCTTACAATTTTGGCCCAATATTAGTTTCTTTTCCTGTAGCAGTAGCTGTAACTGAATGAAATTAAGTTTAAGAGTAAAGTCAGTAAAGAGTAACAGTGACAGACCGAGAAAGCAAGACAGACACTCGAAGATAAAGAGTTCAGGGGGAGTCAGACACAGAGTTAGAGCGAAAGGGAGAGAGATATACAAACTAACTGAGATAGACTGACAGGGAGAGACACAGACATGCAACAAACAGTGATAGACTAGACTTGACTAGAGCGACAGCGAAAGAGACGAGACGGATACACACATTAATTAACTGAACATAACAAAACAAGGCTAAAATGCGATTTAAAAATACAAATTTTATTTTTGTTAATGTTTTAAGTCCAGTTTATCGTGCTTATGTTAATTTGTTTAGTTTTCTTGTGGTAGGAAATAAAAAAAATTCAAATCTGTCAGTTAACTTTTTCGTCGCTTTGTCGGTCAGCTGAGCGAATCGGTCGCCATCTTTAAATTTTGTTTACACTATAGCTATCTCTCATTGGACCTGTAAATCACGTGACTTCAAATGTCACGTGATATTAGTGACTTAGCCCCCTTTTCCATTGTAAACATTGGACTATGCTTCTTTTTCCATTGTAAACGGATTTTTCGTTTCCATTTTTCTTATGGACTTGGCCATTTTTTCTCCTTTAAACTTAATTCAGCACCTTCTATTTTTAACTGGCTATAAGTCAGGGGTGATAACTCAAAAATATTAAAAATGGACTCTGCCGTTTTTTCCCTTGAGGTCTTCAAATGTAATCCTACCAGCTGTAAAAAATACCTAAGTAAAATTTGCGCCCTAACAGAAACGGCAGAAAACCTATCACAGAAACGGCAGAAAACCTATCACAGAAACGGCAGAAACCTATCACATAAACGGCAGAAAACCTATCACATAAACGGCAGAAAACCTATCACAGAAACGGCAGAAAACCTATCACATAAACGGCAGAAAACCTATCACAGAAAAGGCAGAAAACCTATCACATAAACGGCAGAAAACCTATTACAGAAACGGCAGAAAACCTATCACAAAAACGGCAGAAAACCTATCACAGAAACGGTAGAAAACCTATCACAGAAACGGCAGAAAACCTATCACATAAACGGCAGAAAACCTATCACAGAAACGGTAGAAAACCTATCACAGAAACGGTAGAAAACCTATCACAGAAACGGTAGAAAACCTATCACAGAAACGGCAGAAAACCTATCACAGAAACGGTAGAAAACCTATCACAGAAACGGTAGAAAACCTATCACAGAAAAGGTAGAAAACCTATCAAACACGGGGGAGAGTAAAGTGCTCCGGAAAATATATGGACTGACAAAGGATAAATATGGATGGACATTAGAAACCAGACATGCCGTGTATAGAGTTAATCAGGATCCCAGGCTAGAAGCAGAAATACCAAAAAAAATGGCAGGCCACGCTGGGTGGGACACTTTAAAAAGAGCCAAATGACAGAGGAGTGAAGAGGGTGCACCACCAAAAACTCCAGAGTAAAACGGCTCAAGGTCAGTTCTAGGCTGAGATGGGTGGATGATGTGGAAAAAGATCTACAGCAGCTGGGAGTCCAAGCACGGAAAATAAAAGCATCTTTTAGGTATGAGTGGAAGGAAGTGGTGAGGCAGGCCAAAGCCCTTCATGGGATGTAGCACCACAGGGATGGATGGATGCAAGATGATTTTGTTGCAGGGTTTGTTAGTAGCCTGGCGGTTAGGGTTAGTAACTGGGTGGGCAGGTTAGTAGTTGATCGGGTTGGTTAGTAGTTGACGCGGCCCTGAGAAAGCCGCCCCTAGGCGACCGTTTCGTCCCCGCTACATCCCGACCGGACAGCTCCCTGGGCGTTGGGGAGTGGTGACGCATCACCACCTCTCCGGAGAGGAAGTAAAGCCGCCCTGACCCATAGGAGAGCGGACTACGGACGCTTTAAACGCAGCGCCCTCGGTCTGCCGAACGTCCCTTAGGCCAGTAAGGAAAGTTCCCGGCGCGCTTCCGCACGGTCTGGGGCTTCGGGGGAGGCCTTGGCCCGTTTGGGGGAGGCCTTGGCCCGTTTGGGGGGAGGCCTTGGCCCGTTTGGGGGAGTGCCGGGGGGTATTATGAGTGCGAACTCGACGACCCACCGACACCATCTCCAAAGTAACGTTATCAGTAGTTGATCGGGTTGGTTAGATGGTTTGATGACTTCGGGTCTCACTGTGTCTCTCTCCAAATAAACAAAGTGAAAACAACAATTCTGTACACACACACACACACACAACTACTAAACGAAAGGAAACAAGTAAAAATAAAACTTGATGGTGATAATTATCAGGTTGACGTGTTTGAACAGATCTATTTGCGTCCAATCGATATTTGCTGTGCACTCTGGTCTTGGCATCGCGTGATGAACCGCTTTGTTTCCACGGAGGTCCAAGTCATTAGCGTTGATGTGGGCTGATCTGTGGTGTGGGGTCCTGTTGGATGTAGGCTGATGGGTGTGGGCTGTTGGATGTGGTGCTGTTGGATGTTGGCTTGGCTGTTGGGGCTGCAGGGGCGCATGTGAGCTGGGGATTTTGGCAGCGAATGTGGGCTGGCGATGTGGGCCGAGGTTATGGCGTGCTGAGGATACGGTCTGTTAAGGATATGGCCTGTTGAGGATACGGTCTGTTGAGGATACGGCGTGTTGAGGATATGGCGTGTTGAGGATATGGTCTGTTGAGGATATGGTCTGTTGAGGATATGGCCTGTTGAGGGTATGGCCTGTTGAGGATATGGTCTGTTGAGGATATGGCCTGTTGAGGATATGGCCTGTTGAGGATATGGTCTGTTGAGGATATGGCCTGTTGAGGATATGGTCTGTTGAGGATATGGCCTGTTGAGGATATGGTCTGTTGAGGATATGGCGTGCTGAGGATATGGTCTGTTGAGGATACGGTCTGTTGAAGATATGGTCTGTTGAGGATATGGCGTGCTGAGGATATGGTCTGTTGAGGATATGGCCTATTGAGGATATGGCCTGTTGAGGATATGGCCTGTTGAGGATATGGTGTGCTGATGATAAGGGTACGGGATATAGACTACTAAGGATGTGGCATAATCGGATAAAGGCTGGGGGTATGTCCTGTTGAGGATATGGCCTGTTGAGGATATGGTGTGCTGATGATAAGGGTACGGGATATAGACTACAAAGGATGTGGCATAATCGGATAAGGGCTGGGGATATGGACTGAGGATGTGGGCCGTAAGACAAATGTCAATGAGCCGATGGTAGACCGAGGAAAAAAGATAGACCAGAGGCGAATGTTGTAGGGCAGAGTAATTTCAAGGCATGTGTCCATATATTTGGCCAGGGGTGGCTCCATAAAAGAACAACCAAGTGGCCCACCGCAGATATTTGTAAACGGTCAGTTCGACTCAACAAGTTGTCTCCACCCCTGTACGCCTAATTGATTTTATCAAAAAAGATTTTTTTGCAGCAAAATATTCAATCTTGAAGAGGTTTTGAAAGTATCCATTAAGGTTATGAACTTCAACAAACACTCACCAACCCCCCCCCCCCCC
>CAXITT010001069.1:33995-52293 GCA_964033795.1 Lymnaea stagnalis | reverse complement strand
TGACTTGTTAAAACGGGGTGACTTGTCAAAACGGGGTGACTTGTTAAAACGGGTCGACTTGTCAGAACGGGGTGACTTGTCAAAACGGGTCGACTTGTCAAAACGGGTCGACTTGTCAAAACGGGGTGACTTGTCAAAACGGGGTGACTTGTCAAAACGGGTCGACTTGTCAAAACGGGGTGACTTGTCAAAACGGGGTGACTTGTCAAAACGGGTCGACTTGTCAAAACGGGGTGACTTGTCAAAACGGGGTGACTTGTCAAAACGGGGTGACTTGTCAAAACGGGGTGACTTGTCAAAACGGGGTGACTTGTTAAAATGGGTTGACTTGTTAAAATGGGTTGACTTGTCAAAACGGGGTGACTTGTTAAAATGGGTTGACTTGTTAAAATGGGTTGACTTGTTAAAATGGGTTGACGTGTTAAAATGGGTTGACTTGTTAAAATGGGTTGACTTGTTAAAATGGGTTGACTTGTTAAAACGGGGTGACTTGTCAAAACGGGGTGACTTGTTAAAATGGGTTGACTTGTCGAGACGTGTTGCCTTTTAAAATGAGTTGACTTGTTAAACGGGTTGACTTTTAAAAAAAATCTGTTTGCACATGCCAAAATGAATGGGGTGGTCAATGCTTTCGGGTTGACAACCTGCTAGCTAACGCCATCTTGGGTAGGTTGAAATAAAATCAAGATACAAGGTTGACAACCTGCTAGCTAACGCCATCTTGGGTCGGTTGAAATAAAATCAAAACTATACGTTGAACACCTATCCTATCAAAACTATACGCTGAACACCTATCTTATCAAAACTATACGTTGAACACATATCTTATAGGAAATGCGCTGTCTGAATAAACGGCGTTGCATCATTAGCGTGTTAAAAATAGAGCTCAAAGAGAACACACAGCAACACACACAGCAACACATAATCCACTTACTCGACGGAAGTGTGGATGACCGGCGTCAACAGCATCTTACAGCACAGCCGAAACCTCTCAAGAGCACATCTAACAGCACACACGTGTCGACACGGACACACTTGACTTTAAGCTTGAAGATATTTCGACGCCATCCACGTCCATCGTTGAAAAACAGCTGATCGTCGTAACATCGTCGAAACAACGTGGTAACATCGTTGGCCGGTCACCAGTCTATTCATGCCTACGCCACTACCTGTATCAGCTGGGCAAACTAGGACTCCATCTGTAGGACTCCGACACAGACCGCTGGACACTGGTCAGCCTCCGCTTACTTAACTATAGAAAGATTAAATGACGTCGGATTCCGGCAATTCAACTCTACCTTGTTTTCATTCGACTCCGGAGTTTGATGGATTGATTTCGTTTCAGACTCCGGAGGAGAAGCGTTCACGGCGTTGGATTCCGTTGCTGCGATTTCGCGTCGCGTCCGCTGTGACCTTTGACCTAAAATGGCCAACAGCTTAAGACCGATACAAGTGTCGGCATAAGTGGTGGAACCTTTTTGATGAGGTTGGCGTAGCGCGGGGGTGGGGGGGGGTTGGGTGGGGGTGGGAAGCGCTATTGTCTAGCGCGGTTTCCACATAATGTTACGTGGAGAATGTTGAAGTATAGGCGAATAGTGTTAGAACTGGTCGGACAGATACCAAGTGGAGCAAGACGCTTCAGAGTTTCGAGACAGCAATGGGGTGAAACGTTGTCTTTAGCACATGCGTCTCTCGACATTTGACACGTGGGAAAGAGAACAACAGCTGGAAAAGGACACATATTTTAGAGAAGATTTTTACACCCCTTGTTTTTAACTTTTTGTTTACTTGACCCATTCCCCGAAGTAGGCTTTTGGTCGATACGTTTATTCGATGAAGTTGGCTTTTGGTTCGACACGTTCCTTGCGTTCTTTGGCTGCTTCCAAGCTTTTCCCATACCGTGTGCCTCATGTTAGCCCTACATTGCCCATACCGTGTGCCTCATGTTAGCCCTACTTTGCCGCTTGTTCCGCTCCCAGACTTGAACTGGAATCTCCTCTATCACGGGGATTCTTAACCTGTGATGTGCCACGGACCGTCTCTGTCAGTTAGGTAAAGACTATGGACCCTTTCGTAAATACCCTTTCAAAAATAAACGTGCAAATATCAACCCAGACTTCTTGTCGCGGATCCCCAGTCGGTTCCGTGGGCCACAGGCTAAGAACCCTTGATCTAACATAAATGGCTACACAAAATATATATTTTCATATGCATCTGATAATTTATCTGATTATTAAATATTAACCAAGAGTGGATTGAAAGTTTGAGAACACTTTCTATTTCCAATCTGTGTTTAAATTAGATTTTTGAAGGAAAAAATTGTTGAAACTGTAATTTCTTGAGGATAAAAATATATATTAAAAAAAAATTATAATATGGAATTAATAAACTCAATAATAAGTTTACTTTGATTATGAAACGAATGTAAAGCTAAAAAATAAATAAATTTTAACGCGAAAAGTCATACAAAAAAAGCACCACCACATGATTTCTTGACGGGGTAGTCAATCAAGTGATTTCAGTTAGGCATTGAACATAATGTGTTAAGTCGTTTGGTATGAAAGAGGATTTTGGGTGGGGGGGGGGGGTCCTTGCATCGAGCGGACCCCTGGAGCACACTGGTCATCCACCACACTCAAATATGGAACATCTTTCATTTATAGCTAAGAATGGTCTCATTTATAGTCACCAGCCGTCTCCCTATACAGACAAGAGAGCAGTATAGACAACAAAGGTGTCCTTGCACAGAAAAGGGAGCAGTATTGACACCAGAGGTCTTCCTGTACAGAAAAGGGAGCAGTATAGACAACAGAGGTCTTCCTGTACACAAAAGGGAGCAGTATAGACACCAGAGGTCTTCCTGTACAGAAAACGCAGCAGTATAGACAACAGAGGTCTTCCTGTAGAGAAAAGGCAGCAGTATAGACACCAGAGGTCTTCCTGTACAGAAAAGGGAGCAGTATAGACAGCACAGGTCTTCCTGTACAGAAAAGGGAGCAGTATAGACAACAGAGGTCTTCCTGTCCAGAAAAGGGAGCAGTATAGACAACAGAGGTCTTCCTGTCCAGGAAAGGGAGCAGTATAGACAACAGACGTCTTCCTGTACAGAAAAGGGAGCAACATAGAAAACAGAGGTCTGTCTAGACATGGGAGCAGTATAAAACATAAATTAAAAATTATTTAGTGTCTAATGAAACAAGAATTAAAATAGGGATGTGTGGGGGGGGGTTGCCTTAAGGCCCCCCCCCCCCACCCTGACATCCGACTTCACTTGTTTGCGTCGCTCATGCAAATCAGTTCTGAAAAAAAAAATTCTAGAACCAGAAGCGAATAAGAATATTTGACCACTGTTGGTCTCATGAAGAAACGTCATGAGCCCACCCACCCCACCCCCCAAACCTCTCACCAATGACGTTTCTTCACAATTCATTTCACAAAATATATTTAAAAAAGGAATAAATATACTTTTCTGACTTGATGGAAATAAGCGAAAGAAAGTAAGAGAATACCTGAACAACATAACGTTCTATTATTAAGATTTTCCCAAACTTTGTTGAGCTTATTTACATTTTCTAACCTGATTGCATTCTTTCCCCACCCCCACCCCCATTAACATTTTTTTTCTGACTTGACAAAGATTTAACTAGTTTTCTTTTATTTTCACTTCACATATTACATGATGCGTCTAATATATATATCTATCTTATATGTATACACTTATATATTATATCTTATATGTATAAACTTATATATGTATATGTATATAAGTTTAAGAAGCCGTGTTAAAAACCAGTGGGTCGCGACCTCTCTGGGGGTCGAACAGGGGTCGCCTAAGACCGTTGGAAAACACATATTTATGAAGTAGGACAAAAATAATGTTTTGGCAGGGGGGTCACCACAACATGGGGGTTGCGGCATTAGGGAAGTTGAGAACCACCGAGATAAAGGTTTCTTCATTATCAAAAAAGCTCCCCCTGGAAAAAAAAAAAAATTCAAACTAAAGGCCACCCCCCACCCCCACCCCCCCCCCAGCCACTGTCCAAAAAAAAAGTGCCCCCAGGTGTTGTAGGTCTCCAGTTCATACTCCATAAAACAAGGGTTCATGAACTTTTTTTTTTTTTGCAGCGTCGCTTCATTTCAAAACTATTTACAACACACCTTTCTTGATATCCAACCTATTTACAGCACACCTTTCTTTATATCAAACCTATTTACAACTCACCTTTCTTGATATCCAACCTATATACATCACACTTTTCTTGATATCCAACCTATTTACAACACACCTTTCTTAATATCCAACCTATTTACAGCACACCTTTCTTGATATCAAACCTATTTACAACTCACCTTTCTTGATATCCAACCTATATACAGCACACTTTTCTTGATATCCAACCTATTTACAACACACCTTTCTTGATATCCAACCTATTTACAGCACACCTTTCTTGATATCAAACCTATTTACAGCACACCTTTCTTGATATCAAACCTATTTACAGCACACCTTTCTTAATATCAAACCTATTTACAGCACACTTTTCTTGATATCCAACCTATTTACAGCACACCTTTCTTGATATCAAACCTATTTACAGCACACCTTTCTTGATATCAAACCTATTTACAGCACACCTTTCTTGATATCAAACCTATTTACAGCACACCTTTCTTGATATCAAATCTATTTACAGCACACCTTTCTTGACATCAACCCATTTACAGCACACCTTTCTTGGTATCACACATATTTCTCGCACCATTACGATAAATAATGCTTATAAAAATGCCAGTCAACTTGATATTCTGGGTTTTCTGCCACCACCCCCCCCCTTTTTTCCCCCGTAACCATGCCTCCCGAACACCCTTAAGTACATACAGTCAAACCCACTTATCACGACCTCGGTTAACTCGCCTGTTATGTCGACGTTTTTCAAGTGGATCCGCCAAATTCTCTCTTTGTCTTACCATTTTCTCCACGGTTAAGTCGATTCTTTTATGTCGCCGAACCCTGATATCTCGAGCACAAAAGGCGGCCGAATATGCCACTCAACCTCGGTTATCTCTAGCTTTTGAAAATTATATACATATATAATTGGAAAAACGCCGAGGTCGTCGACATAACCGGGTTCGACTGTATTAAAATTAATCTCATTAATGGTCACTCTCACGCATAGCACATCAACACCTAAAAGGACTTGAAAACTCTAGTCAAAAGAAAAATCAATTTTATTGATCGATACACTCTTAGTACTTAATAATCAGTTGTTTTTTTCGGTCGTGGGGTGACTGGGAAAAGCGGAAGTGGGCTTGGTCTGATTTTTCTATAGGCTTTTTCAGGTTTTTTTTCCCTGTGTGTGTGTTTTTTTTTTAAAAACGATGTACACAATTTTAATACATACTTGTACACGCTAGCACTACACCAGTGGGCGCAAACTCATGAGTCAAAAGAGCCAAAAAATCAGCTGCAGGACGATTTAACAAAATTTTGAGAGCAAAATTTATTTTCAAGATCCTGTCTAGAGCCATGTTATCCTGAGTCAAAACCGATTTGTGGCCGGCTGGCCGAGCCGCACTCAGATCGCTAAAGAGCCGCATGCGGCCGGCCCGTGAGCCGCGATTAGCCGACTGCTGCTCTACGCAAACATACCCCCGAATGATGTATGCATTCTTATGTATAAAATCGGCATTCAAAACTTAAGGATGTTCCAATTGGGTTTGTTTTATTGTAGGTCAAAGGTAGGCCAAAGATCTGGCAAAGGGAAGCCGTTTGTCCCAGTGGCGGACCTGTCAGTATCTGGTAGACACACGTCGAGACTTTCCAACAGAAAATATCAGTTTTGGGGGATCGTCTGCCAGTAATACACATACATAATTTTTTATGAGAGTTTTAAAGATCTGGCAAATTGTATTACCCGGGTCAAAGAACTTCTCAACAATAACGTCATACCTCAATGAGTTAATGCTTGCGGCGTGGGACCTTTGACCTGTGGCCTGTGACCCGATCAATCCGATTTCACTAGAAACATCAATGTCGTATTGATCATTGATAAAAAAAAAATACACGTTATTTTTAAGAGGGAGTTGAACAAGGTAAACGTCCTGTTAAGAACAGCTGGGTGTGACAACTGAGGGGCACTGAGGCAAGCTCAGGTCATGCTGTCTGGAGGGGCACTGAGGCAAGCTCAGGTCATGCTGTCTGGAGGGGCACTGAGGCAAGCTCAGGTCATGCTGTCTGGAGGGGCACTGAGGGGCACTGAGGCAAGCTCAGGTCATGCTGTCTGGAGGGGCACTGAGGCAAGCTCAGGTGGAGGGGCGCTGAGGCAGGCTTAGGTCATGCTGTCGGGAGGGGCGCTGAGGCAAGCTCAGGTCATGCTGTATGGAGGGGCACTGAGGCAAGCTCAGGTCATGCTGTCTGGAGGGGCACTGAGGCAAGCTCAGGTCATGCTGTCTGGAGGGGCACTGAGGCAAGCTCAGATCATGCTGTCTGGAGGGGCACTGAGGCAAGCTCAGATCATGCTGTCTGGAGGGGCACTGAGGCAAGCTCAGATCATACTGTCTGGAGGGGCACTGAGGCAAGCTCAGGTCATGCTGTCTGGAGGGGCACTGAGGCAAGCTCAGATCATGCTACCGTTTTATTCGTTCTATCAAGGGTATATCGACCAACGTTCTAACTGGTTCTATCAAGGGTATAACGACTACCATTCTAACTCGCACTAGCTAGTGTATAATGGCTAATGAAAGTAGATATCAACTTACCCCACAGTGTATAACTCCTTGGTCACAACTCATTCTGAAACGAACAAAAGCAAACTTTACAAATTTTTGTCAAGCGAGATTGTCCTTAACAAACATACGTCAACAAACATTCGTTAACAAATATACGTCAACAAACAATCGTTAACAAATATACGTTAATTAGTAAACACGTCCAACTCTTCAGCGCATTAAACAACAACAACAACTTCAAGTGCGCCACTAAGAGACCGGATTTTTAAACTCGACAATGCGATAATAGGTCACGTGGTAGGAACAGAGGAGTCGGTACAAATTTCTGCTTCTCGACTCCTGGTCTACTTTAACGCCCGCGTCACACCAACGTAGCCTCGAACACATTAGCTTATAAAATCACGTGATGATTGACGTCAAACATTAAATTCGGATGAAAACCTCAGACGTGAAGACTCTAGGAGGATACACAATACTGAATGCAAATACTGAATGCAATACTGAATGCAATACTGAATGCAATACTGAATGCAAATACTGAATGCAATAGTGAATGCAATACTGAATGCAATACTGAATGCAATAGTGAATGCAATACTGAATGCAATAGTGAATGCAATAGTGAATGCAATAGTGAATGCAATAGTGAATGCAATAGTGAATGCAATAGTGAATGCAATACTGAATGCAATACTGAATGCAATACTTAATGCAATAGTGAATGCAATACTGAATGCAATAGTGAATGCAATAGTGAATGCAATAGTGAATGCAATACTGAATGCAATACTGAATGCAATAGTGAATGCAATACTGAATGCAATACTGAATGCAATAGTGAATGCAATACTGAATGCAATAGTGAATGCAATACTGAATGCAAATACTGAATGCAATACTGAATGCAATACTGAATGCAAATACTGAATGCAATACTGAATGCAATACTGAATGCAATACTGAATGCAATACTGAATGCAATAGTGAATGCAATAGTGAATGCAATAGTGAATGCAATACTGAATGCAATACTGAATGCAATACTTAATGCAATAGTGAATGCAATACTGAATGCAATAGTGAATGCAATAGTGAATGCAATACTGAATGCAATACTGAATGCAATAGTGAATGCAATACTGAATGCAATAATGAATGCAAATACTGAATGCAATACTGAATGCAATACTGAATGCAATACTGAATGCAATACTGAATGCAATAGTGAATGCAATACTGAATGCAATAGTGAATGCAATAGTGAATGCAATAGTGAATGCAATACTGAATGCAATACTGAATGCAATACTTAATGCAATAGTGAATGCAATACTGAATGCAATAGTGAATGCAATAGTGAATGCAATACTGAATGCAATAGTGAATGCAATAGTGAATGCAATAGTGAATGCAATAGTGAATGCAATAGTGAATGCAATACTGAATGCAATACTGAATGCAATACTGAATGCAATAGTGAATGCAATAGTGAATGCAATAGTGAATGCAATAGTGAATGCAATAGTGAATGCAATACTGAATGCAATACTGAATGCAATACTGAATGCAATACTGAATGCAATACTGAATGCAACACTGAATGCAATACTGAACTCTACACAACGCAACACCACAGAGGAACTCTACATACTGCACCACCACAGGGGAACTCAACACACCACCACAGGGAAACTCTACATACTGCACCACCACAGAGGAATTCAACACACCACCACAGGGAAACTCTACATACTGCACCACCACAGGGGAACTCTACACACAGCAGCACCACTGTGACTATACAACTTTTTCTTCAGCGTCAGCTCTTTGAAACAACTCAGAATAATGTGATATATCCGTGAAAATCCTTACTTTTTAAAGGAAAGTTTTACTTTGTGTTCTTTTGTGACGCAGATTTGAGTACAAAGAACAAGTTCTTGGTGTTCTGTTTGCTGCATGTCTCAGTCGGTTTCTGATTTTCGTTTGTTACACACATTTCCGTACAATAAAACCAGTTCCTGATAATTCTATGGTTAAACAGATTTCACTAATATTCTCTTTGATACACATATCATGTGAAACAGAACTAGTTCCTATGATCCTTTAGTTACACATATTTCATATGAAACAGAACCAGTTCCTAATGATCCTTTAGGTACACATATTTCATATGAAACAGAACCATTTCCTAATGATCCTTTAGTTACACATATTTCATATGAAACAGAACCAGTTCCTTATGATCCTTTAGTTACACATATTTCATATGAAACAGAACCAGTTCCTAATGATCCTTTAGTTACACATATTTCATATGAAACAGATCCAGTTCCTAATGATCCTTTAGTTACACATATTTCATATGAAACAGAACCAGTTCATATGAAATAGAGCCAGTTGCTATTATTTCATATGAAACAGAACCAGTTCCTATGATCCATTATTTACACCTATTTCATATGAACAAGAAGCAGTTCCCAGTGTTTCCCTCTCTTTACCATGTTTCATTTCTTTCTAATACGCCGGGGAATGCCGATATCATTGACCCGTTTGTTTACAGACAGCTTAATTCACTGGGAAAGATATATGACTTGTTCCGTAAGCGGTTCTGTGGTTTGCTACATTCTAGCGGCTCTGTCATTTGTTCTACTATAAGAGAATCTATGCTTTGTTCCACCAGAGATTCTAGGCTTTTTTCTACTAGAGATTCTATGCTTTGCTCTACTAAAGATTCTATGCGTTGTTCTACTAGAGATTCTATGCTTTGTTCTATCAGAGATTCTATGCTTTTTTTCTACTAGAGATTCTTTGCTTGGTTCTTTTACAGATTCTATGCTTGGATTTGCTAAAAGTGCCCAGTGCTTTGTTCTATGAATTGTCCTCTCTCGCTATTTTTGAGACACTTTAATTTTAGTGATTGGGTCTATTGTGTGCTATTGCCCGCCCCCCCCCACCCCTCTCCCGCCCCCAGGTCCTATTCTCTTTGCCATCATTAGAATACGCCTGTGTAGATTCTGTCTACTTTTGACAATATTTTGTATCCCACATTAATATTAAGTCTTGATTTCAAGATCCGCCACTAGGCGCCCCCAGCCCCGCGACCACCCCCTTTCACGTTTTTCACGTTACCTCTGATCAAAGAGACACAGCTGCGGTATTAAAGTTGTCTTAAAGTTGTCTTAAAGTTGTCTTAAAGTTGTCTTAAAGTTGTCTTAAAGTTGTCTTAAAGAGTATTTTAAAAAATGTTAGCTGAATGGAAACGTCATGGGTAGATATGACGTCATGGGTAGATATGACGACATGGGTAGATATGACGACATGGGTAGATATGACGACATGGTAGGTATGACGTCATGGGTAGATATGACGACATGGTTAGATATGACGACATGGGTAGATATGACGACATGGGTAGATATGACGACATGGGTAGATATGACGACATGGTAGATATGACGACATGTGTAGATATGACGACATGGGTAGATATGACGACATGGGTAGATATGACGACATGGGTAGATATGACGACATGGGTAGATATGACGACATGGGTAGATATGACGTCATTGGTAGGTATGACGACATGGGTAGATATGACGACATGGGTAGATATGACGACATGGGTAGATATGACGTCATGGGTAGATATGACGACATGGGTAGATATGACGACATTGGGTAGATATGACGTCATTGGTAGGTATGACGACATGGGTAGATATGACGACATGGGTAGATATGACGACATGGGTAGATATGACGTCATGGGTAGATATGACGACATGGGTAGATATGACGACATTGGTAGATATGACGTCATGGGTAGATATGACGACATGGGTAGATATGACGACATGGGTAGATATGAAGACATGGGTAGATATGACGTCATGGGTAGATATGACGACATGGGTAGATATGACGACATGGGTAGATATGACGTCATGGGTAGATATGACGACATGGGTAGATATGACGTCATGGGTAGATATGATGACATGGTCATACATCTGGAATTGGAAAAAAAAGACGGAGCTGTCCTAAAATACGGTACAGGTGAGGTCGTGTTGTACATATTGTGTACACGTCAAGGGAATGCCACAGATTCTGTCCTAACAATGAGATCACGTTTTACACATTGTGTACATGTCCAGGAAATGCCACAGATTCTGTCCCAACTATGAGATCGCGTTGTACACATTGTGTACATGTCAAGGAAAGGCTACAGATTCTCTCCTGACAAAGTCCAATATTTCCGGGCCAGAGAATGAGATTACGGACCAGACAATGGAATTACGGACCAGAGAATGAGATTACGGACCAGATAATGGGATTACGGACCAGAGAATGGGATTATGGACCAGAGAATGAGATTACGGACCAGAGAATAGGATTACGGGCCAGAGAATGGGATTATGGACCATATAATGGGATTACGGACCATATAATGGGATTACGGACCAGAGAATAGGATTACGGACCAGAGAATGAGATTACGGACCAGAGAATAGGATTACGGGCCAGAGAATGGGATTACGGACCAGAGAATGGGATTACGGACCAGAGAATGGGATTACGGACCAGAGAATGGGATTACGGACCAGAGAATGGGATTATGGACCAGAGAATGGGATTACGGACAAGGAGGGCTTACAGACTTTAGGAAGGTTAAAGATTAATCTTGATACGTCAGGCCATTTTGATTGAGTAGTTTGAGCTCTCTCAGTAAGGTTAACTGTGTAAGTGCTCATGCTCAGAGGTGATGTTGTAAGTGCTCCGGCTAAGAGAAGATGTTGTAAGTGCTCCTGCTCAGAGGTGATGTTGTAAGTGCTCCCGCTCAGAGGTGATGTTGTAAGTGCTCCCGCTCAGGGGTGATGTTGTAAGTGCTTCTGCTCAGAGGTGATGTTGTAAGTGCTCCTGCTCAGAGGTGATGTTGTAAGTGCTCCTGCTCAGAGGTGATGTTGTAAGTGCTCCTGATCATAGGTGATGTTGTAAGTGCTCCTGCTCAGAGGTGATGTTGTAAGTGCTCCTGCTCAGAGGTGATGTTGTAAGTGCTCCTGATCATAGGTGGTGGGTTTGGAGAAAACACAAGTACGGGCGTCAGAAACTCTCGCCACCCCACCGTGTGTGAGGTTTACTTTGTGAGGGTAACTTTGTGAGGGTTTTGGAGTTGGACATGGAGTCGAGCTTTTAGTCCAAAGTTCGAATTGTTGAAATGCTTCCTGCTGCAGATAAAACACGGGGGAACATTGGCAAGATAAACAGTGTACGAAGTTCTTGATCTGACCATCTTTACGTGTTGTACACATGGGTTGAACTGACCATCATTTTTTGTTGTACACATGGGCTGAAGTGACCGTCATTTCTTGTATTACACGTGGGTTCAACTGACCGTCCTTTCTTGTTAAACACATGTGTTGAATTGACCGTCCTTTCTTGTTAAACACATGTGTTGAATTGACCGTCCTTTCTTGTTAAACACATGTGTTGAATTGACCGTCCTTTCTTGTTAAACAGATGTGTTGAATTGACCGTCCTGTCTTGTTGAACACATGTGTTGAATTGACCGTCCTTTCTTGTTAAACACATGTGTTGAATTGACCGTCCTTTCTTGTTGTACATGGATTGAACTGACCGTCTTTTCTTGTTGCACATGGATTGAACTGACAGTCCTTTCTTGTTGTACATATGTGTTGAACTGACCGTCTTTTCTTGTTGTACACATGTGTTGAACTGACCGTCTTTTCTTGTTGTACACATGTGTTGAACTGGCCGTCTTTTCTTGTTGTACACATGTGTTGAACTGACCGTCTTTTCTTGTTGTACACATGTGTTGAACTGACCGTCTTTTCTTGTTGTACACATGTGTTGAACTGACCGTCTTTTCTTGTTGTACACGTGTTAAACTGACCGTCTTTTCTTGTTGTACACATGTGTTGAACTGACAGTCTTTTCTTGTTGTACACATGTGTTGAACTGACCGTCTTTTCTTGTTGTACACATGTGTTGAACTGAACGTCTTTTCTTGTTGTACACATGTGTTGAACTGACCGTCTTTTCTTGTTGTACACATGTGTTGAACTGACCGTCTTTTCTTGTTGTACACATGTGTTGAACTGACCGTCTTTTCTTGTTGTACACATGTGTTGAACTGACAGTCTTTTCTTGTTGTACACATGTGTTGAACTGACAGTCTTTTCTTGTTGTACACATGTGTTGAACTGACCGTCTTTTCTTGTTGTACACATGTGTTGAACTGACCGTCTTTTCTTGTTGTACACATGTGTTGAACTGACCGTCTTTTCTTGTTGTACACATGTGTTGAACTGACCGTCTTTTCTTGTTGTACACATGTGTTGAACTGACAGTCTTTTCTTGTTGTACACATGTGTTGAACTGACAGTCTTTTCTTGTTGTACACATGTGTTGAACTGACCGTCTTTTCTTGTTGTACACATGTGTTGAACTGACCGTCTTTTCTTGTTGTACACATGTGTTGAACTGACCGTCTTTTCTTGTTGTACACATGTGTTGAACTGACAGTCTTTTCTTGTTGTACACATGTGTTGAACTGACAGTCTTTTCTTGTTGTACACATGTGTTGAACTGACCGTCTTTTCTTGTTGTACACATGTGTTGAACTGACCGTCTTTTCTTGTTGTACACATGTGTTGAACTGACCGTCTTTTCTTGTTGTACACATGTGTTGAACTGACCGTCTTTTCTTGTTGTACACATGTATTCCCCCCCCCCCCTGCAACCTTTTGTAGTTGGTATCTTAAAACATTTGGGGGGGGGGGGGGGTCGGTATCAGGTGTATGGCCTACCGTTACCAGGCATTCATGATGAGCTTAGGATTTGAACTCACTGTTGACAGTGATTTCTTGGAAGAATTTGTTTAAAAATTACATAAAAAATAATCAAACACAAGAAACAAGCGATGCGCTGTGGCGGCCATGTTTGTGGTTGTCATGTTTTGTGACCCTTTTTGTGGTGGCCATGTTTTTGGCATGAAAAAGTCTAATCAAGAAGATCTTACAATTAAAAAAAAAAAAAAATTTCCAATACAACAGCGCACTGGTTCCCAAACTATTTTTGACTCGTGGAGCCCCGTGTAGAATGATTTTAAACGGGAGAGCCCGCTACCCTATGTTAATTTGTTTTTGTTTTTTAATTTCAATGCAGCGGCCTCGAAGCTCCCGAGACGTTCACAGATTGGGGACCATTGCACAAGTGTATTATCCTATATTGTAGCCTAACACATCAAAACGGTTGGGCGAAGGATCTACGACACAACTAAACCAATAGATCCCATAGATCAGTTCATCGATCTAGTGATTCCCTATCAAGCTCGGACGCTCGCTTCGCCATCACTCCCATCGTGACACCTCATATCTGACTGATTGTTGGTGACAGTTTATTGACACGCGCACACAATGGAATGTCACAAACGTAATCTATACGTCACGCTTTCCAGCGGCGGATCAAACGATGGAAGACCAGTCAACGGTGGGTTACATTGTCCTACACCGGTGCTCACACGTCCAGAAAGATAATAAATGTAATATTTGGTTTGGGGAGGGGAGGGGCTATTGTTCCACCCCCCCCCCCCACCCTACTAACGCCCGGACCAATGATGTATCATTTCGAATGTTTTTCCTACATATGCGTCTTGCTACATGAAGGTCTGCATATATAATTTATACATATGTAGATATATGTATATGAATATGTATATGTGTGTGTAAGTGTGTTTTTATAAATCTATTAAGCTCAGTGTGAGTAAGTTTGTTTGCTTGCTTGTATGTTTGTTTGTTCGTTTCTAAATGGGTCGGTCAATCCCAAGAAAATCAAACAATAGATCGCCACCCAATTCAGACAAACCCGAACCAAGCCGGGTATGTTGGCTAGTATTTATATATATCAGTGGTTCTTAACCTTTTTGGAGGTACCGAACCCGACCAGTTTCATATGCGCATTCACTGAACCCTTCTAAATAGTAAAAATAAAATATAATTTTTTTGTTCTGATTTTTTTGGACTTCCGCCGAACCCTTGAGACTGACTCACCGAACCCCTGGGGTTCGATCGAACCCAGGTTAAGAACCGCTGATACATATATATTATGTATAAACGTGCCGGGACTTGTTGGCTGATTACACTCGCACGGACGGGAGCTGAAGTCGTCCAGTGTTATATGGCCCTCAAGCATGACAGCCTTGCCCTGACACCTGCTGTACGACACAGGTTTATGGTCGGCGTCCGCCATGTGCCGGTTGCTGTAGTCGACCGTGCTGTGCAGTGAGAGCGTCTGCGGGTTTTGAGGGGGGGACCTCTTTAATGCGGTTCAGCTTTATTCGTTTATAGAGATTCTCATTTGGAATAAAGCAGAGGTTTAGAGCATCCCACCTTCTCTAGAGCAACTATAAATCTATGTTCAGTATTTACATGCTTTATGTCAACATTTATCTTTTTAAAGAACCAAAAGGGCCCTAGACCAGTTTTACTCACCGCTGGCCGTATGACCCCACTACCTAGACCAGTTTTACTCACCGCTGGCCGTATGACCCCACTACCTAGACCAGTTTTACTCACCGCTGGCCGTATGACCCCACTACCTAGACCAGTTTTACTCACCGCTGGCCGTATGACCCCACTACCTAGACCAGTTTTACTCACCGCTGGCCGTATGACCCCACCACCTAGACCAGTTTTACTCAACGTCGGCTGTATGACTCCTCAGGGGGTACCACGTTATATAAATTTGGGGATTGGGGGTGTGCAAAAAAAACAAAAAAAAACCCACCTAAAACTGAGAAAAAAAGAACTCTAAGTACTTACAAAGTGTGTGTGTTGGTGGGTGCGTGGTTGCGACGAATGAAATTGTTCCAAATCATTCTGACATGTTTATAGTTTCTAAAATGACATGATTTACATATCTTTGTGTGAGGAAGGGAAGACTTCGGTTGGGACGATTTACATATTAGGGGTGGGGGGAGCAGGGGGGGGGGGAGGGGTTGGCTTTGGCCTCATATTATCTGAGGTCTAAAATTGAATCAGGAACGTGATGACGTAATGGCGTGATGACGTATTGACGGCAGATTTTTTGTTTAAAACGTTCTTTAATTCGATCATTTACTTTCTGTTAGCTGTAAGGAACGATAAATTATTATTCGTTAAAAGACATAGCTTGACATTTCTTCTAATGTACTGGAAAGGTCTAGTGACCTGGATCTCTCTTGGCCCCTTGACCTGAGCTGCACAAAAATGGCAGAGCGATGGGGAAATAGTCTTTTGTTAAAAAAAATAAATGGCTCACACTGTCCCTAATGCATACATCAGATAGAACGAATGGGAGAACTCCTTGAAAGAGCTAATTTACAAAAATAAACTAAAAAAAAACCATCTGGCCGACAGTCGAGTTGAGGAATCACAGACCTCTGAATTGGAAATGTTAAGAACTGAGCTCTTTGAAATGGAAGTAAACATAGACTTGCTAAACTGAAATACACATATAAAACACATCGTGAAGAATGAATGAACACATACCTAACACAGGCCTCAGAAAGACCCCCCTCCCCCCCCCCACACACACACAGCAATCCGAATGAAATGTATACATCACAGACTTATAAATGGAGATGTAATATTAAGCACACACACACATTCTCTCACACACACATATACACACAAACACACACATAAATAACTGCCTGTCTGATGGCATGAGAGATTACCAAATGCATTGACACATGAACAGAAATATTCTGAAATTGATTTTCTCATGGACAAGATAAAGAACCCCCCACCCCCCCCCACCCCACACACGCTTCGTATTTCAAGCTGACCCCAATTTCAACCATTTCGCTTGTTATTGATGACCTGGACATCGCTTCATTTGATAAACATGCCTTCATTTTGTTTCGTGTTGTGACATCAGAGACTCCGGAGTCTGTGGGGAGAGAACGGAGACTACTTTTGCTCCGAATATTCGAATCCGAATACTGGATAATGCTGAGTTAATGCTGCGATTATACTCTAATAATAATGGGCAATTCTGGATAATGCTGCGATAATGCTGCGATAACACTGCGATAATCTGTAATAATAATGGATAATACTGGATAATACTGGATAATACTGCAATAAATGTACGTTTTTTTTTAGTTGAAGCGTTAGTTACGATTCTAAAAATGAATGTAAAGACCTATGTGTATATCAACGTCTTGAATCCGGTTTTAACATGCAACGACTCCACAAACAAAGAAACTGAAAGACTCAACAACAACAACAACATTTCGATTCTGAATCACGACCACGGCAGCTTTTCCTCAGCAGCGAGGCCACTCTGCCGTGAGAGGTCACCCGGTCATGTGATCACATCCAGTGATAGATAGACATGACATGAGGTCGCTGAATAAGGATCTATGAAGGGGCAGATGCGAATCATAAGATCAAGACATGGACTTCATGTCTTTTTCCCCCAAGCTTGCGATTCAGTAGTGTGTCATTCTGTATCCTATATACAGTTGAGTTATCTTACTCCCAAACCTCAGAGTGTCATTCGGTATCCTATATACAGTTGAGTTATCTTAAAGTGTTATTCTGTATCTTATATACAGTTGAGTTATCTTAAAGTGTTATTCTGTATCTTATATACAGTTGAGTTATCTTAAAGTGTTATTCTGTATCTTATATACAGTTGAGTTATCTTAAAGTGTTATTCTGTATCTGATATACAATTGAGTTATCTTAAAGTGTTATTCTGTATCTGATATACAGTTGAGTTATCTTAAAGTGTTATTCTGTATCTTATATACAGTTGAGTTATCTTAAAGTGTTATTCTGTATCTTATATACAGTAGAGTTGTCTTACTCGCAAGCCTCAGAGTGTCATTCTGTGTCCTATCTACAGTTGAGTGATGTTGAGTGATCTTGCTCCCAACTCTTCAAAAGACCAACAGGCCTGTATGACTGAAGCAATGATCACAAATAGTTCAAATGAAACGCGTAGAAAAAGGAACAATTATCGTCACGGCCAATGGTTCTCACTATTTTTGCCCGTGACCAACTGGAATTTTCGAAGACCTCCCCCACACCCCCCAAGACCTCCCCCACACCCCCACCATTTTTCCTGTTATTAACTTTTTTTAAAAAAAATTATTTCCCCCCTTCCCAAGTTTTTTCTGTCCCTCCCTTGAAAAAGGGGGGGGGGGGGGCTCTGTGTTCCCATTTTGAAACGCTGATGTATGTGACAGTCATCGTGTGTGTGTGTGTGTGTGTGTGAGTGTGTGTGTTAGTCATAGTATTTATGTGAAAGTCTGTTGTTGTTGTTGTCTGTTGTCTGTTGTCCCCTTTCAAGTTGAACCTCCAACACGTGCTCCTTAATTCCATTTTCAATAAAACTGATCAGACGAACGTCTCCCGTCAAGTCAGAGGCTTCATAGCTCAGTTGGTTAGAGCGTCTGCCTAGTAAGCTGAAGGTCGAGGGTTCGACTCCCCCTCAAGCCTTCCCTTTTTTTTTTTTTTTTTTTTTAAATTTTTTTTTTTGGTGGGTTTTTTTT